>JAMKPZ010000056.1:0-119000 GCA_024699675.1 Amphibolis antarctica
TTATCACCTTCTTATTTATAAGTGTATTTGGTAACGAAATACTATTTAAATATTATAGAGAATTAAAAGTTGAATTTTATTACCTGACGAAATTGAGTTGAATCATGAAATAAAAAATTGTATATAAAAATTTATATAATGATGATAATACGAGTATTTGTACGAAACTAAAATTGAAGTTAAAGTATCACGTACTTATTCAACACAGTTAAGGCTTTTGTTTGAACTTATCATTTAGAATTTAGAATTATCAACGAGAAAATAAAATCCTAATAATTCATAATTGAAAATATTATAAATATTCATCAGACAGTTTAAAAATCAATTCCAAATCTAACCTTTTTTAAAATTTTAAGGGAGGATCTCTACATCTTCGAAATTGAGGAAAAGAAAAAAAGAAAATTAAAACTTAAAAGTTATAATTTTAAATTCAAAATTTCACTTACACAATAAAATTATATTTAAATAATAATTTAGAAAACCCAATCGTAACAGCTTCTATCTCAAATAATTAAACGTGTTGGCATGCCTCTCCGTCTTTTTCCTGGCCTGGTTTGATTCGATGGGTTGAACATTTCAACTTTTTTATTATTATAAATTTTTAAACATAACTTTAAAAACTCCCTAATAAATGAAACCTTGATCTGTCGCAGATATACCAAAACCTTAAACCATCCTTCACGCCGTATCGATCTGGTGGCTCGCTCCGTCACGTCGTCTTTGATAGACTAAAATTGTATTTGTTAATAAGGTATCATGTCATGCGATATAACGAGGTGAGAAGATTTTACGTGAAATGTACAATTTTCAAGGTGACGAAGAAGTAAAAAATTATAGTAAATTTTTACATGAGAAATTTTTAATCTTATCCTTATCAATTTAATTTATTTACATATTAATAAATATCATAATAAAACTTCTATAAGATAGTTAACGGGCAAATGGAAACTTCGGTAAAAAATTTGAAATTTCTACTACCAGTACAAATAGTGGTGAACGGTTAAACAAAAAATTTGATAGAAAAACTTAGAATTTCCTCTACCAGTGCAAATAGTGGTGAATGGTCAAACGAAAAATTCGATGGAAAAACTTAGAATTTCCTCTACTAGTTAGTGCAAATAGAGAATGGCTAAATGAAAAATCCAGCAGAAAAACTTGAAATTTCTGCTATCAGTTCAAATAGTAAATGGCCAGATGGAAAATCTAGTGAAAAAACCTAGTATTTTTACTACCAATGCAAATGGTGAACAGCCAGATGGAAAACTCAATGAAAAAACTCAAAATTTCTGCTACCAATGCAAATTGTGAACGGCCAAACGGAAAATCAAATGGAGACACCAGAAAAATCTGGTGGAAAAACCCAGAATTTCCAGTACAAGATAGATTCCAAATGGAAAATCCTATGGGACAAATGGGAAAATTCGGAAAGAGGAGGTAGAAATTCTGTTCTAGCCAAGCGGAATTGGTCTCGGCATGGGTGAGGGTGTGTGTGACGGTTCAGAGTGGAAATGTATAATAAAGGTATTTTTGATATTTCATATTAATTATCACAGTAAAAGAAATTACTACAATTATTATTTATTTATCTTATTTTTTTATAATTACTATGTACAATTAACATTACACACTAAAAATCTTATATCATTTTATTAATAAACAAAGCCTAAAGCCTTTGAACAACTCTACCTTATCATCTTACTTGATGCTAATGGCATTGGAAAAAATATCGATGTGGACAGAAAATTTGATAACGATATAACACCAAACGTACCCTAACATGATTATTGATTACTGATTACATGCTAATAAATATCATCTATTAAATTTATTTTATTTTTTTATATTTATCAATATAAGATTATTTAAATACTTTTTCTCACTTAAAATTTATTTTAAATTTTTGTATGCATACAAGTGTACACATGTGAATTTCTGTAAATTAATTTTAATATTATATTAAAATTTTATTTTAAAATTAATTAATTATAAGTAAAAAGTTTTTTATATATTAAATATAACCGTTAAGGAATAAGAATGTGATGGGTGAGTGTGTTGTTTATATATATATATATATATATAATCCCACTTTAGTGAGGTCAGGGTTTTTATAATTTGACTCGTTTAATTAAGCTTAATTTGTAGCAAACTCGTTTATTAATTAAATAGGTTAAAGGTGAATTCATCTCGTTTATAAATGAGTTGACCCATTGACTTTTTAAGGCCTCGTTTAGAGTTAATTAGGGTTAGTTTTTAAAATTATTCTCATTATTATTATATAAATTTTAATTTATAAATTTTTATCATTTTAATTACTATACATTTGTTTAAAATAAATTTGTTACTTATGTAACTTGTTTAACTAATTTGTTGTAAACGGTCTACTGCATAAGGCATTCGATGTGTTGTTTGAATGAAGATCTTTTATGTAGAAAAAAATAGTTTCATTGATAAATAAAATTGAAATTTTTATAATATTTATAAATATTTTTTATTAATTAATTAATTTAAATAACCTAAAATTCACATTTTAAAATACTGACCACTTTAAAAAGAGGCTAATTAATTTTATTATCAATGTTTGTAACAAGAAAAATTACTTTTTGGGTGAGTTTGAGAATAGTTTTTTCACTTCGAGAGTTGGATAGAACTAAAATTGAAGTTGTTTTTATAAATGAAGTTGAATTTATATAGTAATTTAGGTGATAAAAATTTATATGTTAAAATTTGTACAATAATAATGACATTAAGAGTGATTTTAAAAATTAAAAGAAGCATAAAACAAATGAAGCCTTAGAATTACTTATCCATTATGATTAATTATTGCAATTTCAATTCGTTGCATGCTTAATCAATACAATCCTATTTTCTTATAAAACTTGAAAGATGAAATTTCAAAAAAATTATTTAAAAGTGAAAATGAAAATTTAGGAACTTTTAGAGTTGGTCTTACCTGTCACGAATTTATTTTTAAAAAAACTATAATTAAGAAATTAATCTAAAAGCAAATAAAATTTGTATAATTGAAATGTAAATATCTCTGAAATACCAATATTTTCGGTTAATCTCATTTCTACGTAATTCACTTTAGCGTATCACAATTTATAACCATTATTTTCAATTAATTTAGATTAAAATGATGATATTTGCAACTTTTACTGAATTTTGAATCTCAACAAATACGTTTTAATTAAAAGCGTTAAAGTGTAAATGCTGCCTACGGTTGCCTCTCACCAAATAGTAGGTAGATCTTAACTTTAGGTTGTATTTATTTACAGCTTTATTTTTAATTTTAACTCCTATGTTATAGATAAAGTTTATTAAAATTATTGTTAATTAGAATTGTAATTACGTTTATTTTGAGTTTAATGATGTATAATTGATTGGACGTATTGGATAATATTTTGTTAAATATTTCATCAAATTTCAACGATCTTTGAACAAAATCTTAATCTAGCTTACCTATAAATTTTTAAACTTTTTAACCTTTAAAAGTTATGTAATTTCCTGTGAGTGTTCATTTTTTCTTGAAAAAAGCATGCCTGTCACGCACGTAAACAAATTTATTAGTTGAAAAGCAAAAACTTTTGTATCTTTTTAAAATTATTTTTAATAATATTATTATTATATAAATTTATAGTACCTTAATTATCATCTAGATTGAACTTCATTTATGAAATTAAGACCTCATTTAGGTTAACTTCAGTCCATTCTTAAAATTACTTTTAATTTTATTATTATTGTATAAATTTTTATCACATTAATTAATATATAATTTTAAATTTATTAAAAAAATTAATTTCTTAATTTTAAATTTATTTAATTTTTAAAATTATTAAAACTTTTCTTAAATACACTCTAATTCTAATTCAACTTGGTCTAACTTCAAAATTAACGGAGCTGTCCTTTGATAATGCCGAAGACTAAGAAAACATGGAGTTCGACAGCAACGCAAACATATACGAATTTTTACCAGCCTGTGGTCCACATGCTCTTCCTCCAGCAACGAATCAATCAAGCTAGGCCATGGAAATCGTCGCACTGCTCCGGCTTTCGGATTTTGATGAAGGAGGATCACGCGCCGGCGGAGAGGAACTCGGCCGGAGAAGCGGCCGCGAGGGATGGACTGTGTAGTTGTTCAGACCACTAGCTAGCTTGCAATTAATTAACTAGCTCCACATGACCTGCGTTGGATCACTTTTTCTTCAGCAGAAGACTTTGCCACTTTGGGTTCTTTTTTTTTTGAAAGATCTTTTCCTTTCAAATCACCGTGCAGAAACGGTTGGTTCAAGATAATTCTACCACAAATCGATTCAATCGACCATTTGCTTGAATTGGTCATTGGACCATATCTGCATATTTAAACCAGCTGACGATCGATGATTCTGCCGTCAAGCTGGAGGTGGATCAGATCTTTTGGGTACTGGACGCGGTTCAGCCACTGGTTTGGCATCTGCACGACGATCTTATCTTTACTTAATGGATCATTCATCCACGCGTGAAGGAAATTAAAAGTTGGTTGAAGATAAGAAATCCTGTGGATGCAGATCGACTTAGGGGACGGCGGTCTGCACCTTGCAGAAGAGGTTGTCGACTCACACTTATATGATTAAGTTAAGGTGTTTTAATGGATTAAGTTAAGTTTTTTTTTAAAAAAAATTATATGATTTATGATTAAATGATAATAATATTATTTTTTAAAAGATGATAATAAATAATAAATAAAATAAGTAAAATATAATATATAATATTTATTATAATAATGTAATGATAATATTTTTGTGTGATGAATAATAAATAATATTTATTATATTAATGTGATGATAATTTTTTTTTAGAGTTGTGATGATAATATTTTTTAAGAGTTATTACATTTAATAAAAAGTAAAAAATATAAAAATTATTTGATAAATGATAACGTAAAACTTCATAATGTAGAGTAGAAAATGTAATTATATAGTAATAAATATCTTTATATATTTCACAACAATTAATTAAATACCAGGAAGTGTTTTTTTTACTTTTTTATTGAAAATTTAAATCTACCCGAAAAGTTTGTTTGGCATTCGTTTTCTTTTGTTTTAATAAGATTTAGGATTTATTTAGGGTTCGTTCGTGTGTTTTAAATTTTTAAAAATAAAATCTAAGAAAATGAAAATATAAAGGAAATTAAAATTTAGTAAAAAAAATTTGAAAGAAATATTTACGTGTGTCATGGAAAATTTGGAAAATCGTATAAAACTTGTTTGTACGTGTCAAAGAAACTAATCGATCAAAATTGATTACGTTGAAGAAGAAAAGACAATGATAAAAAAATAATAATATTCCACAGGAACTATTTAGACAAAGGAATAGATAATACATGATAAAAGTAGTAGAGACATTGGAAGTAGATGTAGAGGCTAGACTTATTTTTTTTAAAATGAGCTGTGTAAAATTTTATAAGGAAAAATAAGTAAATCTAGAAAATTTTACTATTTATACTTTTAAAAATTTTAAATTTTTTTTCTCAAATTTCATTTGCTGCATTTTTTGAAGGTACACAAATACTTCCTTAATGCTTAGGAATTTTTAATATAATTGTAATTTGTTAAATTCAACGACTAATCATGTAAAATCTTCTATGTTTATTTATTGCAATTCCAATTTTAGTTTTTTACTGTAGTTGAAATTAACTTGAGTTATAATTAGTTAAAGTCGAAATTACATGTGTTTAAAGTTGGTATAAGTTAACTTTTATATCGTTAGTCATTTATATTATATAATGTAATATCATTTATCAATATTATTTATCAACTTTAATAAATTATAGTAACGAAAATTACAATTTAGTAAACAAATAAGATCTTATTAAATAAAGTAATAATCACGTGAATTTACTTTTTATAAAATCAAGATAAATTAAAAAAATTCCACTCTGTAACTACATTTACGTTAAAATAAAATTTCGACATCATCGTAAAGTAAGAAAAAATCGTAAAATTACATTGTCAAACGTAAAATATAAGATTTTTCGTATTTTTCCGTTGTCGACACCGGCCATCGTCACATGAGTCACGGCCCCACCGCCACCTGCTCCCTACCGATCCGTCGAGTTTCGACGTGTTCGATGTAAAGATAAAATTAAATAAAATAATATTTATATTTTTTAATTTTTAATATAAAATATTAAAATTATTTAATAAATATTAATATAAATTATTATAATACATAATAGAAAATCTAAAATACTTAATAAAAAATTCTAGCACGTACACACCCGTAACACCGCCGGCTCCACCGCCTCCCGCCTCACCCCATCCTTATCCGCTTCCGCACGAAAACGTGTGAACCCAGCTAGCCCCCTCTCTCTCTCTCTCTCTTCCGCAACCCATAGGCTGGAGTCGGTCCCATGTGCACGTGCCTCTGGCCCAAACACCGATCGGACCGTCGGTTTTAATCGATTCGAGATGTTTCCGCGAATCCGACGGACCCCCCCCCCCCCAACGATATGAAATACGAGCCATATTTCTGACATTAAAATTTTTGTTTTTTGAAAAGTATCTGACATTTAAATTTTAGGAAATACAAAATTCGTCATTGTTAAAAAAATTTAAAAATTGTGTGCGATATTTTCTTGCCTTTAATTCAAATGAACGGATCGTTTATTTAAAAATTTAACCATATACATCGATGCAATTAACCATTGGAATGTATAATATATTTATTAAGTAATTTTAATATTTTATAATAAAATTTATTATCATGATAAATTATATATCTTTTTAAAATATATACCTTATTTAAATCAAACAAAAAGAGACGCCACCTCACGTGGCCTGTGCGGGTACTGTATAAAACGAGGGTACCGCCTATAGTGACACGCAGTTTGCCGCTGCGGCTCGTCGAAGCGATCCATTCTCCGTTTGCCTACCTCCTTTCTTTCACCGAATCCTCACCCCCACTCACTCCCTTTGTTTTTTTACTGCAAGCACAAGAATCACGTAGATCTTGCCGTCCTTCTCGGGATCGTGCTCAGGTGAGTCTTCTTTTTGAGATTTGCTGCTGTCGTTGAAGATAAAGCTATTTTTATGGTGTTTGTATGCTTTTTGTTAAAGTGTATGGCGATGCGTGTTTTTGATCGATCTGTTTTTCTTTTCTTTTTTTTACTGGATGGTGTAGTTTATTATTTTGTCGATTTTGTTACATTTTCGTGTGCTTTCGGATATTCCGAGTGGAAATGCCTGAGTTGTCCCCTTTCCTTTTGGTTCGTGTAATGGTAAGCGTTGGCGATGCTACCGATCCTTCTTTGGATTCGTAATTTTTCACCGCGCTGGTTCTCGACCAGAAAAATATTGCCCGTAATTTTTCACCGCGCTGGTTCTCAACCAGCAAAATATTGCTGTATTTAGATGTTTTTTACTCGAGTCCGATTAAACTCGGTTCTAATTCGGGAGATATGTTCACTTTTTGGTAGCCCCGAGGGTGCTGGCTTCTGAGATATTTTTGGAATAAATAATTTGGTTTGTTTTAGAGTTTTACATATTCCCTGGTTATTGATCTGCGTGTGTTACTGTAGCGTTGTTTTCTTGACAACGGACATGCTTTATTGCTTTTGCCTTGACCTGAACTCAGATCTATATTTTTTCTTGATAGACCGCAAGATATTTGAACTATCAAAATAAGTGCTGGTGTGTTCGTGGCCGATTTATTCCTGTCTGCTGACTGCTATATAGGCCCTGTAATGATTGACTGTTTTTGGCATGTTTTTTGAACAAATTTTTTTTTCCTAAATTACATTGTATTACCGTTTTTTTTTGCAGTTGACGTAAAAATCACATTTTTTACTAATTTTTTCGGTTCCCGTCAAAGCTCCTGTACTCTTGTTTTAGATTTGATTGTTATTTTTGTTGCACGAATTTTATATCTGGTGTGCTCCACGCGGTTGATATTCCCAGTATCTAATATTAGCCATGTATCGTATTGCAGTTCTCTTTTAATTTCTCTAACCTCTGTGCTGGAGATGGCCTCGTCCTTTGTTGCCGGTACTGTCTTTGAGACACACAAGAAGTTCAACAACACATCCTCAAATAATACAAAGAAGGTGTTTTCTCCAAAGTCCGACCATGATCATCATCACCATGCGGATGGTGTGCCCTACAAGTGTGTTTGTGCACCGTCAACACATGCAGGGTCATTCAAGTGCAGGCTCCACAGGGTAAATTCTCATGGCCATTCACCTCGCTCGCCTACCTCACAACAGCAAGCTCCTGTGTCAGAATCATCTTCCAAGACTGTTACTGCCTGAGACTGTTGATTGTCATGAAAATTGAGTGCTGGAGTGCCTATATATGAAAATGGAAATAATATCACGTCAGTGCATGTTCTGTCTGTATCTTCGGAGGAGGGTATTGATACTTGGTCTGGTGCAAATTGTAATAATCCTTTGATGATTTGTTCTCCTTGTATTGCCTTGTCATCTTTGGATTCCTTCCGTGTCCTGGCAAACTTTTTTTTTTTGTGAATAATCGTGTTCCAGAAAGGTGTAGATTTTAAGTTCCAAACTCGTACTGCTATGGGTTTTTCTTGTGAAACGCCTAAATGCTTAGATGTGGTATATCTGGAGGACAGAGCCAGTTGTATGTCCAAGTACGATATGCTCGGGCATGACAAGTGCTTGTCCAAACAGATCACTGTAATGTTGTAAAGAAACGTTTGGCAAAATGCTAGGGTCTCGTTTGGAGTTGTGCTACTGCATAAAGTGCTTGGCCAAACAGATGCTTTTGCCGAACGGTAATGTGGTAAATAAACATTTGTCACGATGGTGCCAGTTTAGTTTGGAGTTGTGTAGGCTTGTCTTCCTGTTTGGTTGTGAGAATGGTGAATTTTTCTTTCCAAAATTTCTTACTGGTTTTTTAGTGTTCGAAGTTCCAAGCTAGTGGTTATTTGACATCTGGTATGCTTGGTATCTTGTATGTGCATGCGCGTTGATCCTTGCGACTTACGAGTGTGTGCATTTCCTTTTTCATTTCAGGCATGTCTTGATGGTACAATTAACCTGATTGACACTTTCATCTTGAACTGAGCATGTGATGCCGAAGTTAGTGTAATATCAATGTAAGTTCAATGGGATTATAGATTCATGTGTTTCTTGGTTACAATTTAGTGTTGGAAATATTTTTGAGGGCATTTGTTTGAATCTTAGGAATTGGTTAGAGGTAAGATTGGGCTCGATTGGATTCCTCGCAAGCACCAGGTAGGTTTCTCGTGCGTTAGATTTTGCCTTTTTCACTCTTATATTTTCCTTGTATAGATAACTTGTACAGTTGTTCAATGATGCATAGATCATTCATAATGGTGTTTTAGTGAAATAATTATATGTTTATCAAACATGTTTTGTTCTTAAAAACAACTCACATGATTAGTCTACTTTATCATTATTTTGCATCATTTAATGAAGTTCAAGATGCATACAATCAATTCCTCTTTGAAACTTAAAATCTTGAGGCTGTGTCTTGTGCATGTAGTTATGTGGTTTGAGGTTGGATGAGTCCAACTTAAACCCTATTTTGGTGAGACTTAGGTTGCATTCAGAAAACTTAGAGTGTACATTCTTCGAAGTCCTCCCTCTTCGCCATCCGCACTTCTCTATGTTATATGTCCTTGTTGGTTCGCACCCCATCACTCGCTCGCACTTGAACCCTTGCATGCATCCCTTATTGGGAAAACACGATCCCTTAGCGATCATGTTACGGTCGCCTAGTGCTCCTCAACTCGAACGCGTCCCAACAACGTGCGTCTCCTCAGATTGCTCACCAGCGAAAACACTCAAGCTCTCTCTCACAGTTTCATCATAGGTGGAAGAAGGAAGGAGAGGGAAGAAGGAAACAGACGCAAGGATGTACGTGATTAGGCAAATTGCCTACTCCATGGGGGTGTTGATGTTATCTTGATCTTTGTGCCACCAATTGGCAAAACACATGAACTGATCACTCTACACTTTCCTCCCACACTTGCGCTATCACACACTTCTCACCTGTAGCGGCTCATCTAAGCAAGACACGTTACACCCTTTATATATAGGGACACATAGGAGAACCCTAAAGGACGAATACGAGAGGATCCTCAATCTAAACATCAGCCTTGAGCTTATCGCCATTCGACAGTCGCATGGACACACTCGGCTATCGGATCTACAGCCACCTTCGACCTGTCTCTAGCCGCACCTGTTCTTCAGTTGGCTACTGCTGGATCAACCCTACTGCTAGTCTTCCTAGGCTAGTTGTCGCTTGACCAGCTGGGTCAAGCAACCGCTCCACTGATCTTCGGCTCCCATCTTCTCGTAGCTTTACGCCAGTCACTTATCTTTGTATACTTATGACTGTAATATTAAGCCGTAGACTTAAGGCTACAAGGTTAAGGTCCTGCGCTCTTGCTCGTAACCTTCTGCGCAACCCAGATACCTAATACTCGGTTGTCGCCCTGTGATCCCAACGTCCGCCTGTTCTCTCGTGGAAGCCTGCTCTTCACTTTACAGCCTGAACACTTCGACACCCAGTTGCTGCTACATGGCTGTCGCCTCATGGACCTGGCTACTGCCTGTTCTTTGGCGGAAGACCGTCTCCACACCCTGCAGCCCTGACAATCTCCCACTTGGAGACTGTCTTTCGGGTAAACGCCCATCTCCACACTACTAGCACCCGTCTCCATGCTTCACGCTCCTTGGAGACCAATGAGACTCATGCAGAGTCTCAGCTTTTTCACCATCATCACCTTGGTGAGCATGTCTGCAGCATTTTCTTCTCCCATCACCTTTTAGAGATTCAAGCTTCCCTCTTCAACCTATTCTCGGATGAAATTGAACCTCATCTATATGTTCTTGGACCTTGAGTGAAACTTTAGGTTTTTTGCCAAGTAGATGGTGGACTAGCTATCGCAGTACAGTACATTACGTTCCTGCCAATGGCCAAGTTCGGCTAGCAAGTTCTCTAGCCAAATCCTCTCCTTGGCCCCTTCTACAATGGCCACGTATTCCGCCTTGGTGGTGGAGAGGGCAACCATGCCCTATAGCTTGAATTTCCAGCTCACAATCGTATCTCCCATGGTATATACATACCTTGAGGTGCTCCAGAACTTATCCATATCTCCTCCCAAATTTGAGTCACAAAAATCCGTCAACTCCATTGATCCCTTTCGATAGCATAGGTCACATCCGAATGTCTCTCGTAGATACAATTGTATCTACTTCACGGTGTGCCAATTCTCCACACCCAGATTGCTCATGAACTTGCTCACTACCCACGACAGCCGCATACGAAAATCGGGTCATCTCCTCCCAGTCTTGCTCCATGCTCAGTGATTGTGTCTTCAACAACTTGAGGTGGGCTCCTAGAGGAAGATCCGTCTTCCTCTCATGTGAGATGTTGAATCTCCTAAGTACCTTCTCCAAGTACTTCTCTTGGTTCAACCTCAACATGTCGACCTTCCTGTCTCGAATGATCTGCATCCCGAGAATCTGTCGGGCCTCACCCAAGTCCTTCATCTTGAACTTCTGGCTAAGCTGTCCCTTAAGCTTCCAAATCTCCTCCATGCTTGAGCTTGCAATCAGCATGTCATCTACATAGATTGGTAGAATGACATAACATTCCTTCATTCTCTTGATGTAGTAACAGTAGTCTGTACCACATCTGTTGAACCCATGGTACAAATGAAGTTGTCAAATTTCTTGTACCACTGCCTAGGCACTTGCTTCAACCTATACAAACTCTTCTACAGTTGGCACACCAATATGGCTCCCCTGCCGGCTTTCACGTACCATTCTGGCTGATGCATATAGATCTCCTCATCTAGATCTCTATGAAGAAATGTCGTCTTCACATCCATTTGTTCCAAGAACAAATCTTCAACTTCCGATATGTTCAAGACAGTTCTCCCCGTGGTCATCTTGACTACTAGAGAAAACACCTCCGTGTAATTGATGTCTTGAACTTGTTGGAAACCCTTGACAACAAGTCTAGCCTTGTATTTCTTGCTGCCATCGGGTTGTTCTTTCAATCTGAACACTCACTTGCTGCTAAGAGCCTTCTTCCCTTCAGGTAACCGAGTCATCTGCCATGTTTCATTTCTTTCCAGGGATCTCATCTCCTCCCTCATGGCTAACTCCCACTGGTCCACATCCTCCACTTCAATTGCCTTGGGGTAACTTCCCGGCTCATCGTCATTTGTCAATAGTAGGAAGTTGAAAGACGGTGTGTACCAGTCTGGAGCACTGGAAACCCTCGTCAATCTTTTGGATTTAGGTGTTATCCTCTAGCTCTCTTGCTTTGGTTGATGCTCCTCTTTAGTCGATCACTGGGCTACATGACCTGGTAGCCCCTTGCCTGATTCTGCACCCAAGCCTTTGGCAAACCCGCCATCAGTCTCCTAGATCTTTTCATTTCATTCTCTGGAAGTTCAGTCGTCTTCTACCAATTCCCTCTCCTGCTTGTTCGAGACCCGTGAGGGGCCCTCGCTTGCTTCAGCCTGTGGCCAACTTTGGACTATCGGTTGCCAGCATTCTTCAACTGGTTTCCGATTGGCACTACCCGACTGCCACTCAACTATCACTTCATTTCTGTACCTGTATAAGTGCTTCTCTTCGAAAACAATGTCTTTCGCACAAACCACCTTCTTGGCTTCGTCGTCCTAAAGTCGGTAGCTAAGATACTCTTGTCTGTAGCCAACGAAGTAGCACTTCTTCGATTTCGGATACAGTTTATCCCTCTTGTCCTCACTGACATGTTGGTGAGATAAACAGCTAAAAATTTGTATGTAAGAAAGACTGACATGCTTTTCACTTCACATCTCTTTCGATATCTGAAAGTCAACCAGGGCTGATGACCTCTGGTTTATTAGGTAAGCCGCTGTGCAGATGGCTTCCGCCCAAAACAACTTCAAAAACCCGGCATGTAGTCTCATGCATCGGGTCCTCTCGTTCAGCGTCTGGTTCATCCTCTGAGCAACCCCATTTTGCTGTAGGGTTCCGGGTGTTACCCTTCTTTCCACCCAAATATTGGTTAAAGCTATTTAAGAGAATAGCAAGTGCATGAGACTCAGGAAACAAGTTGAAAGTTATAAATAAAATATCGGAGTCGCCACATTATTTTACCGAAAAACAAGAAGAGGAAGAGAATGCGCACTTCAACTCAAGAATAAGATGTAAAATCTCTAAGAAAATCAAAACAAGAGATCTGCTACTCAGAGATAATGTGTAAGGATCTAGGGTACTGGTGGGGAAGGTATTAGGCACCCCCAGCCAGCCCAGCATAAGTTGGCCTCCTTACTATGATTGATGTACAAGCTAATTAAAATGTAGGGTGAATTGAAAGGGAAGATCTAGTCGTCTAATTAGGAGTTTCTCGATGTGCCTTAATCCAACTAGTCTTAAAAAGAAAAGGAAAGAGTTAGAAATCTGGATAAGTTGGTGGACTTCCAATAAATTCATCTGCAAGTTGTACGAGGACTCAAAGAGTCAGGTCTCAGGGCATTCGCTGAGATGACGGTAAAACGAGGTGAAAATTTGGTAAATGCGGGCGAAAATCTAAAAAATCCATCTGGGAGCCGTATAAGGACTCAAAGAGTCAGGTCTCAGGGCATTCACCGAGATGGCAATAAAACCAGGTGGAAATCTATATAAACGGGCGAAAATTTGAAAAATCGTAAGGGAAGTCCGCTAGCCCTGATGAACTTCCACCCACCTCTGATTAAAGCCATGGATGACCAGGGAAAAAGGAAAACACGAAAGTAACCATAAAACAATATGCGAAATGTTGAGATGTGCATGTAAAACAGAAAGGAGAGGGGGATCGAGGCTGATCCCAAGGGAGGAATTGGCTTCCCCTAGTCGAAGTCATGGATGACCAGGGGGGATAGCTATTAATAAAGATCCGTCTCCCCCTTCCTATTGGTGGGAAGGGGGGAGAGGATAATTAACCTGTAGGAAGGTTGGGCTAGAGTCGTCACCAGTGAGCTCTCGTGCACGGACGGTCAATCGCGGACGAAGGTCGGAAGCCAGACGGAGCAGGTGGTCAACGTTGGATGTTGGGATGCTTGGACGCTTGAGCAGCATCAGGATCGAGAAGTCGAACCTCTCCCTAGTGGTATGGGGAGGGCTATTTACAGGCTGTGGTCACGATGTTTCATGAAGTTGGACTGTTGAGCGATGGAAGGCCAAGTGTCGTGTACGTTACGTTGATTGGGCGACAGTTGGGCTCGCTGAGCATCTGGAATCATTTGGAGGCACTAACACTCTTGGCTGGAATTTTGCCTCCTTGGATGGAATTTCGCCTCCTCTTCCGCGGAAGGCCAAGTGTTTGCTGGCTCGTTGTAGCGATCTCTAATGCGTTCTGAAAATGACTGGTGCAACAGGGTGAAATTCCACTGTTTGGACTAGAATTTTGTCATTCTTGCTGCAGAAATCTGGATACCTGCATCTATGGCTAAAGGACTGGTCTCGTGCAGTGTCTCCAAGCATTCTTGAAATGACCGGTGTAACGGGGCGAAATTTCACTATTTTGATCAAAATTTCATCGTTCCTGTCGTGCAAGTCGAAGGGTTTGTACTTGTGTGGTCAGTTGCTTGGAGACTAGTTTCACATCTTTGGGGGGTGCATCAAGAGTAGCTGGTGGGGCTGGACATCTGCCTTATAGGTCGAAAAGTCACCCACTTGTCACCCGACGACCAATCCATTCCAGGACTGGTGTCTCAGCTACAATACCTCTGGAAGATGCATCAGAGGCGGTTGAGGAATTGGGCTTACGCCTCTGGAAGGTGCATCAGAGGCGGCTAGGGAATGGATCTGTGATGTGGCTGCTAGCTAAGTGAGCTGAGTGGCGCCCCGTTGCCTGTTCCACCTTGGGAAGAATGGTTGGCATCCACGGCGAGGACGCAACTAGGGTATCGATTGCTGGCGTGTAGCTGGGCCTAGGAAGGGGCTATCGGCTGCATGAGTCAGGCAATGCACTACCTCTCCACCATTAGAGCTCACGTGCTACCTTATAGTTGGCCATAACATTTCGAGTTTTATTCTATGGTTGGCCGTAACGTTATGACCCTTACTCTTTGATTGGCCAAAAGTAAAAAAAAAATGGAAGTTCCATAAACCACACGTTGACAAAAATGAAACTTCTAGTTAGATTCTCCGGCTGACCAATAACTGTTGGACGAGTAAAGGGTTCAGTTGGATGAGGGTGACTCAACAGAGTGGGTCCATTGAGCGAGAGGTAGTAGGAGGAAGACAGAACATGAATTCCATCCAGTCGGTCTGGCTGTTGGCTCGAACTTCTAGGGTGTCCTAGTTGGCACCTGGGAAGTTTGACACTTAACTCAAACCTAAAATCGTGAGAGGCTGAATGTTTGGCTCAGACTAATCACGACGTCAACTGCATATCCTCGAGTATGAGGGGTCAACAGAATGCCCTTATCTGGGCGAGGTCAAAGGACCAAGAGGGAGGGAGACCAACAACTAGGTTTTGAGAAAGACCCATCATGCTTGCAATTACCAGTAGAGAAAGTGTTAGATACAGATTCTCAGATCTTTCTGAAATAAAACTTGATGGGAAATGTGCAGAGGAATGTTTACTCTACCTCTTGGAGAATCAAATAAAGGATAAAGTGAAGATTGGCGGACTTTGGGGATGCCAAGCCCAAGGGATCTGAAGTAGAAGACCACAGTGATTTTTGGTGGATCGAGACCCAGTCTCTATACCAATTGTTGGGAATGAAGGCATTGCTAGCCTTGTCAACCCCTTTCCTTCTCAGCACCAAACGTGGTAGAGAAATTGAAGAATGGACCTGCGTATTGTGTGTGCAAGGTGCGACATGCAGATCATAGAAATGGTATTGGCTGGGAAAAAGAGGCGTACTTATCTTCTATGGGCGAAGGGTAGAATGCCCCTAATTCTGCATGGGGATGCTGACATTCAGGTAGTAAAGGTGCTAGATAGGGTGCTTGAATAGAGTTGCCCCCCCCCCCCTAAGCAATTGGCGGAAAGCTGGGTGAACAGACTGGTTGTTGGGTCATTACAAGGCGAAAGCCAATGATGGTTCCGAATGAGAACGCGATAGGTTGGTTGCGTTCACCTGCCTAGGGCTCGAGACTATTGTTCTTCTCCTATTGTTCTAATTTTCCGGGCAAGTGAAGAGGGGGAGGGGCAGAATGCCCCTAGCTTTGCCTTGGGCCATTGGTTGTTGTAGATGTCACGAAGGCTAGATGGGCTGGCTGGCCCAGCCTTGCTGTGTGGCATCCCGGTCGGAGGCTTCTGGTTGTCAGGTGAGAGGCTTGATGAGGTTGCCAAGCTCTGCTGTTGTGGTGGAATTGGTTGACTCGGACAGGTTGCCGAGTCGGTTGTTGCTGAGGATGCAGCTGTCAACACGCTTGTGCGTGAGACGCCAAGCCCTGTACAATTAACCTGTAGAATAACTGAACTAAACAGGTTAATGAAGGGAGGTTGACTACCCTGAGCTGGCTTATATGGTGGAACGTCGGTTGTCGTAGTTGGACATGTTGGTGGATGCTGGTTATCTGAGCCAGCAGCCCAAAAAAGGTGAACTTGTTAGATCTCAAGTCCTACAAAAATGTGTTAGGCTTACCTCTGGCTGCCTGGGTCGGCAACTGGCTTGGAGTGTCGAAAGACGACAGAAATCGGCAAAAGGTCTATTCACTCAGGTGGCATGCTTTGCGAGGATGTCAAACCCTTTTGTGACACCTTTGTTGGGATGTCAAGCCCTGAGGAGTTAACCTGTAGAATAATTGAACTAAATAGGTTAATGAAGGGAGGCCGACTGTGTTGAGCCAGCTTGTATGGCTGAACTCTGGCTATCATAGCCGGTGATATGGGTGGATGCCATTCGTCTCAGTCGGCAACCCAAAAAGGGTGGACTTGTTGGATGCCAAGTCCTGCAAAAATGTGCAAGCCTTACCTTCGATTGCCTGGGTCAGCAACTGGCTTGGAGTGTCGGAAGTCAACGGGAATCGATGGAAGGTCTGGTCACTCAGGTGGCATGCTTTGTGGTGACATCTTCGTGGGGATGTCAAACCCTTTTGTGACGCCTTCATTGGGATGTCAAGCCTTGTGAAGTTAACCTGTAAAATAACTGAACTAAATAGGTTAATGAAGGGAGGCTGATTGCGTTGAGCCAACTTGTAAGGTGGAAATCTGGCTGGTTGAGCCGGAAATATGGGCAGATGACGGTGATTTGAGTCGGCAGCCCAAAAAGGTAGCAGTCTTTGGTGGGATGCCAAGCCCAAAGGAATCTTCCTGTAAAAAATAAGGATTTGGCCGACTTGTAGGGTTGCCAAGCTTGAAAATTCACCTACATTCTTAACAAAATATTAATAAATGGAAGGATTTCCCTTCCTTTAAACAATGAAACATGATGTGTATATAATGCATGAGGTGATATGTAGGTTTACGTGTAAATTCCTACAAGGATCATCATCTCCCCTTTCAACCTTTGGTAGCAAAAGCTGTTAGGCGAAGGGAACTCCAAATCAGCCCACCTTGCCCCTCATCCAGGCTAGGGATAAGTTAGAAAATGTAAAAGTTGGGGATCGAGAGATGAAGTTGGAGGAAGGCCTGAGGATAGAAAGAATGAAGTATAGGCCTTACCAGATGGGCTCCTGCAAGGCACTTGCTCTTGCTCATTCGATGTTATCTGGTCAGTTGGGAAATGAAACTGGTTCACCTCACTAAAAAGAGGACCATGGACGGCAAGTGCAAGGGAAGCATATCCCTAGTCCTTGGTAGATCACTCTTGCAAGGAGGCGGGTCTAAAGCTTGAGATCTAACCTGTAGCTATCGCTTTTCCCATGGGTCGTTGGCTGGCCTATCCTCATTGACACTATAACGTATAGGTGGATGTTTTCCATATAAGATGGCTTACTCACACATGCGGTGACTTGGACAGGTACAATCTGCTATGGACGCTTGTATGGTTAGCAGTACACGTAGAATACCTAAATCTACACTTGCCCGTTCATAAGCTTCTTGTTTTGAAATGATGGGATGAAGGGCCTTGCACACTTGTGGAGTAGGGGTAGAATTTGTCTAATTGAGGTAGAATCTGGATAAGTTGGTGGACTTGTAGGGTTGCCAAGCCCAATCTTCTTCTTTTTCTCTTTTTTTTTATATATGTTTTTTTTTTCTCTTCTTGTTTTTTTTTGCTTTTTTTGTTGTCCTATTTTCTTCCTCTCTTTTTTATACTCTATTTTATTTTGACAAAGATCAAAAAAAGTGAAAATCCCTTGAAAATTCCCCATTGCTATCGACCTCCTGCTGACCAATAGTGAGACCATTGTAGGCATGTACCTAGGTCCAAGAGGTTCCTCACCTAAGGGGAGTATGGTAGATGACCTCCCTTATTGTTGGTAGCACTCGGGTTGAGATTACAGGAAGGGAAAATGGGAAGGAAGGTTGCTGGAAGACACTCACCTAGGGAAGCCAAGAGACCCATTGTGGGTGAAGTCCTGGAATAGGTACGTTCGAGGCCAGTGCCCATGGGAATCATGACATGCTCGGTTGATCGATCGTATTCTTTCCCAATGTTTGACCCTGTGGAGATAGGGTACCTGTATGAAGGTTGTGGTGGCATTCTCAAAAAGGGACGGTTAGTCATTCCAAAGACTCGGATAGCATCTTCTAAGGCTCGAGTTGGCATCTGCAAGCAAAAAGAAAACATCTGGATGTTAAGAAAATGTGCCAGACCTTGCTTAGAGAGAACTTGGGTCCAGCTAAATATGGCAGAAGCCGGTCTACGTGACCTGGAATTCCGACAATGGAGTTTGGTTGAGAAAAAAAAAGTTGGTTGGTGGGGGAAGGTTGCCACCTTGTCAAACCCTCTTTCCTTGCAGACCCGAGCTGACCAATGGCTACAAGGGATGTTTGATCCAACTACAATATGCATGCATGCAGTGTGTGCTGTTGGAGAAAATAAATGATTAACTAATATGTAAAAAATAGATGGAGGCGTCCTGCCAAGGCAGAATGCCCCTAGTTACCTCTATGGGCCTACCAAGAAGGTCCTAGAATGTAGACCAGAACTCACTTGTTAACCTATTCAGAGGTGTTGTTGGATGCTTTAGGATGATGTAATTCCAGAATTCAGAGGTGAAATTCAGCTACAATGTTAGAAATCTAGTTTCCCAAACTAGAAACTTGAAGGGAAAGCTGTCCTTGGTGGCAAACTTGGGGGATGCCAAGTCCAATGGTCTAACCTACAAAACTTCGGCTGCAGTGCTCAGTAGCCAGTTCATATGTTCGAAAGGTGGTCAGTGTTGTTGGACAAATCGGGAAACTTAGGTAGACATGGTGCTTTTTGATGCCTTCGTTGTGATGTCAAGACCTTGCAAGTGGTGGGAGCTGGCTGTGCAGCTTCAAAATCCATGGCGGAAAATAGCTGCTGGGCTGGAATTTTGATGTACTTGGCAACTTCAGTGGGTTGCTAAGCCAGATGCCGCAGTGGGATTTGGCTACATTGGGGCGATATCCAGCTATTCTGAGTCAAAATTCTGATAAGGTTGGCAACTTCAGCGAGATGCCAAGCCCGAAGTGTTCCCTGTTTTTTCTTGCACACTTGGTAAAGTCATTAGCAACCAAAGGGAGGGAGGGAGCATTCTCCTCCCTTTGTGTAGGAAGCTGGGAGATAGAGGGGGCTTGCACAATAATTTATCACTTATTTCTAACCTCCTTAATATAAACTTGTCGCAGTCAAATGATGGCTTGCAAGTCTTTAAATTCCCACCAAGCCATCGGGTGCGAACCAACGGAATTCAAGGAGAAAATTGCATAGGATCATACCTTGACCCCTATCTCTGAATGGGCTCCATATGTTGGGTTCTGCCTCCTGTTGAGATAGGAAGGGTGGAAGGTTGCTCAGGGCTTTCGCCTCTTGTTGAGTTAGGAAGGGCGGAAGATGATTGGAGGTGCTGCATAGCGGGAGTTGAATGATTTTTTAGCTCCCTTCCAAGGAGTAGATCCAACTGGTCATCTGTCGATACTTCTCCAGACGGTTGGATCAGGGACATGGGCTCCAGTGTGGCAGAAATCAGTGCTTGTGCTGGACTTATAGGTGAGGCTATAGTTGTTGGACCTAGTGTAGCCATTGAAGCTTCCGGATTGAGGTGGTCTTCCGTCGAGACTACTGGCACCTCACCTTGCCTAATGGTGACAGGATGAATTTTTGTCATCGAGATTGTTGTTGGACCCCCATGCGTTGTAGTAGGTAGTGTTGTTGGATGTTGCAGCTTGACTACACCACTATCTATGAGTTGTTGAATAGCCTTCCTCAAGGATCTACACTGGTCGGTTGCATGGCCGGAAGATCTATGGAAATCACAGTGAAGGTGGGGCTGGAACCACCTTGGTGGTTGTGATGGAAGGGGTTTGACCTTTGGCAAGGTCAGGAGAGCCTTCACTTTGTGGAAAATACTGCTTAGTGACTCTGTCAACTGAGTGTACTCTCTTAGTGTGGCCGGCAGCTCTAGCTTAGGCTGCTGCTGCTGCACCTGTTTGAGCCTCTACTATCAAGGTTGTTAGCGAGGAGGGGATAGTTGGGCCCTTCCTCGATGTCCAAGGCACTGCTGCTGCTGAGGAGACTTGGCTCTACCCGATAGCTGTGCCTTGGGAGTCCGGTTCCGGCCTGATTATTTTGGCATGATAAGCAACTGCTTTGGAATTGGCTATCGGGATCCACTTAGCGCTTGCGATTGATGGTGATGGGGAAGTTGTGGAGAAGTTGCTGTCGTCGGCTTCTAACGTCTCTGAGGAGAAATTCTAGATGGAAGTTCGGCTTCCGCCTGTACTGGCCGGCTTGGCTGGACAGACACCATTGGATGACAATGCGACCTTCGATATGTTTGATGAGGAGGCATCAGGAATGGCTGAAGCTGCTGATAAACTGAAACTGGTAGTGCAAACTGAGTTCCAGCGATAGCCTCTTCTTCTACCTGAGCCCGAATGGCTAACTCCACGAAGTGTTGAGCCATTTCTTGGTACTGCTGGGAGTTCATCCGACTACAGTTATCGGGTGCCCAGACAGTGTTGAGTGATGGTCGGGAGACGTGGGTAAGTGGGATGCATGTTGTTGCGGGAATTAAATCAGACGATGAAGACCTTGGCGAGTTTGTAAGGATGGTGACGCTAGGGGCCACAGGGGGTATACCATAGATGGCTGAGACACCAAGTGTTGATGCACCCATTGATGAAGTCATGTTGTTTTGCTTCTCCACTTGAGACTTAGTCTGACTCATTGCAAGGCATTTTTACTGTAAGGCGAGTTACTGTAGAACAAAAGAAATGAGTAAAAATAGTTCACTAATAATGGGATAGCTAAACATGGTGAATGTTGTAAACCTAAGTTATCCTAATGTGCATCAATACAATGTTAATAGGAGTTAGAACCTACAGAAATAGCAACTCTTCCCCAGCGAAGAGAAAGGAGTCAGGTCTGCGAGTCGTATGAGGACTCAAGGAGTCAGGTCTTGGGGCATTTGCTAAGATGACGATAAAACGAGGCGAAAATTTGGTAAATGCGGGCAAAAATCTAAAAAATCCATTTGGGAGCCGCACGAGTACTCAAGGAGTCAGGTCTCGAGGCATTCATCGAGATGGTAATAAAGCAAGGTGAAAATCTGGATAAGTTGTCAGACTTCCAATAAATCCATCTGCGAGCCACACGAGGACTCGAGGAGTCAGGTCTCAGGGCATTCCTTGAGATGGCAGTAAAACGAGGCAAAAATTCGGTAAATGCGGGCAAAAATCTGAAAAATCCATCTAGGAGCCGCACGAGAACTCAAGGAGTCAGGTCTCGGGGCATTCAACGAGATGGAAATAAAGCTAAGTGAAAATCCAGATAAGTTGGCAAACTTCCAATAAATCCATCTACGAGCCGTACGAGGACTCAAGGAGTCAGGTCTCGGGGCATTCCTTGAGATGGCAGTAAAACGAGGCAGAAATTCGGTAAAAGCGGGCAAAAATCTGAAAAATCTATCTGGGAACCGCATGAGGACTCAAGGCGTCAGGTCTCAGGGCATTCATCGAGATGGTGGTAAAACGAGGCAAAAATCCGTAAATACGGGCAAAAATCCAAAAAATCGTAAGGGAAGTTCGCCAGCCCTGACAAACTTCCACTCACCTCTGGTCAAAGCCATGGATGATCAGGGAAAAAGGAAAATTTGCAAGCAACCACAAAACAACATGCGAAATATTGAGATGTGTGTGTAAAACAAAAGGGAGAGGGGAACCGAGGGAGATCCCGAGGGAGGAATAAGCTTCCCCTGGTCAAAGTCATGGACGATTGGGGGGATAGCTATCAATAAAGATCCATCTCCCCTCTTCCTATTGGTGGGAAGGGGGGAGAGGATGACTAACCTGTAGGAAGGTTAGGTTGGAGTTGTCGCTGGCGAGCTATTGTGCACGGACGATCAGCTGCAGATGAAGGTCAGAAGTCGAATGGAGCAGGTGGTCAACGTCGGGTGCTGGGATGCCTAGACGCTTGAGTAGCATCGAGATCAAGAAGTTGAACCTCTCCCTAGTGGTATAGGGAGGGCTATTTATAGGCTAAGGTTGCGACGTTTCGTGAAGTTGAACCGTCAAGCATTGAAAGGCCAAGTGTCCCGCATGTTACATTGACTTGATGACGGTTGGGCTTGCTAAGCATTTGGAATCGTTTGGAGGCACCAACACTCTAGGCAAAAATTCTACCTCTCTAGTCAAAATTGCCTAGTGTTTGTTAGCTCGTTGTAGCGATCTCTAATGTGTTCTGAAAACAACCGGTGCAATGGGGCAGAATTTTGCCGTTTGGACCAAAATTTCATCATTCCTACAGCAGAAATCTGGATACCTACGTCTATGGCTAAGGGACTAGTCTCACAAAGTGTCTCTAAGCGTTCTTGAAACGATCAGTGCAATAGGGTAAAATTTCACTGTTTTGATCAAAATTCCGTCGTTCCTTCTATGGAAGTCTAAGGATTTGTACTTGTGCGGTCAGTTGGTTGGAGATTGGCTTCATGCCTTTTGAGGGCACATCAAGAGCAGCTGGTAGGGCCGAACATCCACCTTATAGGTTGGAAAGCTGCCCACCTGTCGCTGAACAATCGATCTATTCCAAGACTAGTGTCTCAGCTATAATACCTCTCGAAGGTGCATTAGAGGCGATTAGGGAATTGAGCTTACGCCTTTGGAAGGTGCATCAAAGGCAGCTTGGAAATTGGGCTTACGCATTTGGAAGGTGCATCAGAGGCTACTAGGGAACGGATCCATGATGTGGTTGTCGACTAAGTGTGCTGGGTGGCACCCTACTGCCTCTTCCACCTTGGGAAGAACAGTTGGCATCCACGGCAAGGACGCAACTGGGGTATTGAGTTTCGACGTGTAGCCGATCTTGAGAAGGGGCTATTGGCTGCATGAGCCAGGTAATGCACTACTTCTCTGCCGTCAGAGCTCGCATGCTACTTTTCTGCTGGTCGTAACATTACGAGCTTTATTCTACGATTGGTCGTAATGTTACGACCCTTACTCCACATTTGGCCAAAAGTAAAAAAAATAGAAGTTCCGTAAACCACATGATGATAAAAATGGAACTTCCGACTGGATTCTCCAACTAACCAATAACTGTTAAATGAGTAAAGGGTTCAGTTAGACGAGGGTGACTCAATAGAGTGGGTCCATTGAGCGAGAGGCAAGAGGCGGAAGACAGAATGTGACTTCCGGCTCGAACCTTCAGGGTGTCTTAGTTGGCACCTGGGAAGTTTGACACTTAACTCAAATCCAAAATCATGAGGGGCCAAATGTTTAGCCCAGACTAACCACGACGTCGACTGTATATCCCCGACTATGAGGGGTCAACACCAGGTACCATCAAGACTCCCCCGACTCCTTCTATCTCACAGAAGTTTATGAACATGACAAAATACTGGGTGACGCCTAATGAACGGACGGGTGTCGGCCCCCACACGTCTGTGTGAACCAGGTCCAGCTTACCTAGCTTTGGACCGTGTGTTTCCCTTGAGAAATTGACTCTCTTCCACTTCCCGAAGATGCAGCTCTTTAGGCGAATTTCCTTAAGTTCTAGAATTCTTTCATCGGTAGCTAGCACCTTCATCCCTTCTTGCCCACGTGTCCTAGCCGGCAATGCCACTGCTTGGACACTTCTATGGCAACTACTGCCATTGTCATCCGACCTTCCACCTCACCTCTTGTGAGATATAAGGTTCCGATCCTCTGGCCGAATGCCACCACCCGAATGCCCTTGGCCACTTTCCATTTGCCACTTCCAAAGCCGACGTGGTGACCCTTCTCGTCAAGTTGGCTGACAAAAATAAGGTTCTTGGTCAAGTCAAGGATGTGCCTCCCCTCTTGGAGTCTCCACAGTCCCTACTTTGTTTGGATTCAAACTTCACCTCATCCAAAAACGTCCAAACTCATATTGTTTGCTAGATATACCTTCTTTATTGACATCTTCCTATAGTTCTGCAACAGCTCCTTCTGGTACATCATATGGAACGATGCACCCAAGTCCATCACCCATGTGTTGATCGAATTGTCGACATAACAAATCAAGGTGTCACTTGCGTCGTGTGCCAGCGCATTCACACTGGCTCCCTTGGTGGTAGCTGCGTCCACCCTCCTGGGTTTTAGACATTTCGAGCAGAAGTGTCTGAAATTGTCGCAATTCCAACACTTGATTTCTGCATGGCTTTTGCTCTTGTTGCATGATTTCTATCGGTAGCCAAACTTTTGGCCCATGGACTTACTGCACCCCCTGCTCTCTACGGTGAGTGCTGATGTTGTCACCTCTCCGCTACTTTTTCGGTGGATGTCCTCGTTAACACCAAATCGATCACTTGCCCCATGTCCAGTCTTCCATGTCCCAAAGAGTTGCTCACGGAAGTCACCACAGCAGACCAGCTCGCTGGTAGTGACAACAACAGGATCAACACCTAGATTTCATCGTCAAACACGATCTCCATTGAATGCAGTTGAGTCAATATCATGTTGAGCTCATTAACGTCGTCGACCATCAACATTCCCTCTTGCATCTTCATGTTGAAGAGTTTGCGCATAAGAAATACCTTATTGGATGCCGTTAGCTTCTCGTAGGTTGGACAGGGCCCTCATGACTCCAGCCGTTATCATCTCATTGGCAATGTTGAACAACACGTTCCTTGTCAGCGACAACCTGATTAGCCCTAGAGCTTTTCGATTTAAAAGCTCCCACTACTTCTACTCCATCTTCTTTGGTTTCCTTCTCGATAGTGGTTGATTGAGATCTTTCTGGTACAGATTGTTCTCCATCTACATCTTCCAGAATCCGAAGTCTCTTTCTTTGAACTTGTCGACTCCATGCTTCCTCTGCTTTGCCATCACAAACTTCTTTGAGATTCTAGGTGGAACTATCTGGCTGTCGCTTCTCTTGCCGGGTGTCTGCTCTAGATAGCCATCTGCTGCAAACGACACTCTCCTCCAGACATCGCTCTGCTCAGTTGGTTGTCGACTTGTTTTACCCGATAGCCGACTCCTCCACCTATGACTATGTACCTGCTTCGTGTTCTCCAACGTCGCTCTCACTGGATTTGGAAACTCTAATATCAGTTGTTGGGAAAACATGATCTCTTCGCGACCATGTCACGGTCGCCTAATGCTCCTTAGCCTGTACGTGTCCCAATAACGTGTGTTTCCTCATATTTCTCATTGATGAAAACACTTAAGATCTCTCTCATAGTTTCGTCGTAGGTGGAAGAAGGAAGGAGAGGGAAGAAGGAAACAGACGTAAGGATGTACGTGGTTCGGCAAATTACTTACTCCAAGGGGGTGCTAATGCTATCTTGATCTTCGTACCGCCAACAGGCAAAACACCCAAACTGATCATGTTGACCCCTTATACTCGAGAATATGCAGTTGACAACGTGGTTAGTTTGGGCCAAACATTCAGCCCCTCATGTTTTGGGTTTGAGTTAAGTGTTGTACTCCTAAGTGCCAACCAGGGCACCCCAGAAGTTCGAGCTGATTTTTGACTATATCAATTGGAAGCTGGACCTCCTGAGTGAAAGTCTCATTTCATCTTCTGTCTCATGCCTCTCACTCAATGGACCTACTCTGTTGAGTCACCCCTCATCCAATGAACCCATTACTCGTCAAACGGTTATTGGTCAGCTGGAAGTTCCATTTTTATCAAAGTTTGATTAACAACACTTCCATTTTGGTTTAGGCCAGTCATAGGGTAACACTTGCAAACTTTGACGGTGAAAGAGGGGTAGTGCATCACTCGGCTCATGCAGCTGGTAGCCACTACCTAGACCTGGCTACACGCTGGTAGCCAATACCCCATCTGTGTCCTCATTGTGGACGCCAACTATTCTTTCCAAGGTGGAAGAGGCAGCAGGGCGCCAGCCAACTCATGTAGCTGGCAGCCGCTATCCCAAACCGGCTACAAACCAGTAGTCGACATTCCTACCGCATCATATATAGCCCATTTCTTGGCCGCCTCTGATGCACCTTCTAGAGACATTCCCTGGCTGCCTCTAATGCATCTTCCAAAGGCGTAAGCCCAATTCCTTGACCACTTCTGATGCACATTCCAGAGGCGTAAGCCCAATTCCTCGACCGCCTCTGATGCACTTCCAGAGGTATTGCAGCTGAGACACCAGTCTTGGAATGGACTGGTCATCCGGTGGTAGGTGAGCGGATTTCTGGCCTATAAGGCGGATGTCTGGTCTCGCCAGCCACTCTTGATGTGCCCCTCCAGAGGCATGAAACCAGTCTTTAAGCGATTGACTGCACAAGAACAAATCTTCGATCTTCCGTAGTAGAAATGATGGAATTCCGATCAAAATAGTTTTATTCTGCCCCTTTGCACTGGTCGTTTCAAGAGTGCTTGGAGACTCACTACATAAGATTAGTCCCTTAGAAGCTGACCAAATAGATGCAGATATTCAGACTTCCATGGTAGAAATGATGAAATTTCGATAAATAGAGCGCAATTTTGCCCCTTTGTGCCAGTCGTTTTTGATGCATTGGAGATCACTGCAACGAACTAGCAAGCATTGACCTTTTGTGGCAGAGGAGTTAGAATTCGGGGTAGAAAGGTAGAATTCCGGCCTAGAATGTCTACATCCATCAATAATCCCAAAGGTCGCGAGTCTGATAGTCACCCAACCGACGTAACGTGTGCGACACTTGGCCTTCCAACGCCCGATGGTCCGACTTCGTGAAACGTCGCGACCTTAGCCTATAAATAGCCCTCCCCTTACAACTAGGGAGAAGTTCGACTCTTTGATCCTGCTACTGTTCGAGTGTCCAGGCAATCTAGCTTCCCTGACGGTGACTACTCATTCATCAAACTACTAATCTTCATCACTGGTCGATCATCTGTGTAGGAAAGCTCGCCAGCGATGACTCCATCCCAACCTTCCCACAGGTTAGTCGTCCTCTCCCCCCTTCCCATTGACAGGAAGGGGGGAGATGGGTCTTTTACTGTTAGCTATCCCCTTGGTCGTCCATGGTTTCAATCAAGGGAAGCTTATTCCTCTCTCGAGATCACCCTCGGTCTCCCTCTTCTTTCTATTTTACATGTACATCTCATCACTTTGCGCGTTGTTTTGTGGTTGCTTGCAGGTTTTCCTTTTTCCCTGGTCGTCCATAGCTTCGACCAAAGGTGGGTGGAAGTTCGTTAGGGCTAGCAGACTTCCCCTATGTTTTATCAGATTTCCACTCGTATTTATTGGATTTTCGCCTCGTTTTACCGCCATCTCGATGAGTGCCTCGAGACCTGACTCCTTAAGTCCTCGTGCGGCTCCCAAATGGATTTATCAAATTTTCACCCATATTTACCAGATTTCTGCCTCGTTTTACCGCTATCTCGGTGAGTGCCTTGAGACCTGACTCCTTCGTGCAGCTCCTAGATGGATTTATCGGATTTTTGCTCGTATTTACCGAATTTCAACCTTGTTTTACCGCCATCTCAGCAAGTGCCCCAAGACTTGACTCCTTGAATTTTCGTGTGGCTTCTAGATGGATTTATTGGATTTTTGCCTCGTTTTACCGCCATCTCGGCGAGTGCCCCGAGACCTAACTCCTTGAGTCTTCATGTGACTCTCAAATGGATTTATCGAATTTCCACCCATATTTACCAGATTTCCACTCGTATTTATCGAATTTCCACTCGTATTTATCGAATTTCCACATCTTTCCTTTTCATTTTGGGAATAGTTGGATTAGGGCATGTCGAGAAACTCCTAATCGGACGATTAGAACTTCCCTTTTGGTTCACCCTGCATTTTAGTTAGCTTGTGCATCAATCATAGTAAGGAGGCTAACTTATGCTAGGTTGGCAGGAGGTGCCTAACACTTTCCCCACCAGTACCCTGGATCCTTACTCATTATCTCTGAGTAGTAGACCTAAGTTGAAGAGCGCATTCTCTTTCTCTTATTGTTTTCTAATAAAATAAGGTGGCGACTTCGATATTTTAATTATAACTTTTAACTTATTTCCCAAGTCCCAAGTGCTTGTTACTCTCTTAAATAGCTTCAACCATCATTTGGGTGGAATGAAGGATAACAAATCACTCTACATTTTCCTCCCACACTTGCGTCGTCACACACTTCTCACTTGCAACGGCTCATTTCAGCAAGACACGTTACACCCTTTATATATAGGGACACACAGGAGAACCCTAAAGGACGAATATGAGAGGATCCTCGATCTGAATGTCAGCATCGAGCTTATCGCCATCCAGCAGCTACATGGACACACTTGGCTGCCAAATCTACAGCCGCCTTCGACCCGTCTCTCGCTGCACTTATTCTTCAATTGGCTGCCGTTGGATCAACCTGGCTGTCGGTCCTCCTAGGCTAGCTGCCGCTTGACTAGCCAGGTCAAGCAATCGCTCCACTGATCTTTGGCTCCCGTCTTCTTGTAGCTCTATGCCAGTTCGTAGACTTGTTTTCGTATACTTATGACCGTAATCTTAAGCCGTAGACTTAAAGTCGTAAGGTTAAGGTCCTGCACTCTCGCTCCTGACTTTCTGCGCAACCTAAGTACTCGATACTTGGTTGCCACCCTGTGATCCCGGCGTCCGCCTGTTCTCTCGCAGAAGCTTGCTCTTCTCTCTGCAACCTAAATACTTTGACACCCAGTTGCTGCTACATGGCTGCCACCTCGTGGTTCCAGCTATCACCTGCTCTCTAGCGAAAGACCGTCTCCACACCCTGTAGCCCCAACAACGCCCTCATCGTTTGTGTGTGTGCCAATCCCCTCCGCTACTTGTCGCTCGCTTCGCCATATGTCCTCCCACCGTGCTCATGTCGATTGCCTTTGTTGCCCCGTTACCCACCCGCATGCAAACCCTTGCCTACGTCCCTACGCTTGCTGTTTGTGCGCACGCCAATCACCCGCTTCACCGCATGTCCTCATGTTGTGTGCACACTAATTGCCTCTGCCGCTAGTCGCCCGCTCCACCGCACATCCTCTTGTTGTATGCATGTTGATTGCCTCTACTGCTTGTCACCCACTTGACGTTGCAGAACGTGGGGGTGAGGAAGAAGGAGTCGGTGCTCAAGGAAGGGGAAAAAAAAAAGGAAAAGGAGGGAAGAAGAAAAGGAGAAAGTAAAAAGAAAAGAAAAGGTGAAAAAAGAAGAAGGGAAGAGGGAGAAAAAAAATAAAGAAAATAAAAAAACAAAAATATTAAATAAAAATTACATTTAAAAAGTACAACAAAATATATTTTTTAATTTTTTTAAAATATGTTATATATGTTTAGTTATTTTAATTAAATTATAAAATAATATTATTTAAAATATATAAATGTTGATGTGATGAAAGACATGATAACAAAATAATGAGAAAAGTATGTTAAAGAATGTAAAGGTAGTGATAGAAATTAAGAATAATTACGAGAAAACTGAGAGTAATGTTTGTAAATGCAGCCTAAGAGTCTTGTGCATTGAGTTTGGTAGTTCAAGGATGGAAAAGATACAAGCCTAAATGATATTTTTGACTCAGCTTAAAGCATTAAATATTTATAAACTAAAAAATCACTCAGCATAAGATATTTTGAATATTTGAAGATGCAACGTTAAATATAATTTTGCTTTATTTTTGCATTAGTAGCATTATCAGATTTATTCCAAGATATTCCTCATTGAGCTTAGCAAGTACTTCCATAGTTATACTCTTTTAGAGGTAAATAAATGGACATCTATGATAATAGATATCGTAAGGATAGGTTATTTGCTTCTATATATAACTTTTAAGCCAAATATGATGGTGAATTGTGTGGACAGAATGGGTAGATGGAGATCTTAAGGGTTTTTTTTTGTGTGTTGAAAATACGAGAAATGGAAAATTAAAAAATGAAAATGAAAAAAAAAAGGAAAATCAAAAAATAAATTTTTTTTAGAGTGATTTGTGTACATTGCGGAAAATTAATTTAAATAAAATTTATAAATATTCTATATTTTAACATTTCAAATGTAATTCTATTTTAACTTCAATAATAATACATTGATCATGAAGATTCAATTGCATTTATCATAATTTTATTTTTACAAAATTCATAAGTTAATATTTCACAAAATTCAATTTCATTATAATTGTGTATATTAACTATATCTATATATCATCAATTAATATTTTTTAAACTTATACTTACATGTATTTTTCAAATTTGATTTTTTATTTTTATTATTTCCTTGACCCCTTTTTCATCTTCTCTGGTGACGATGCAAGAAAAATGGCATAGAATGGGAGACGTTGTTGACGCGAAGTTGGGAGTTGAGTGGACATGAGTGGTGAGGTGAGTTGGGAATTCACAAGGTTGGGATTTTTTTATGATGGGTGAGGTTGGATATAGGTTATGATGTAACCATAAGTCTAACAAAAGTCAAGAGTTGTTTAACGCAAGAGGTGAATGTTGTTAAAGTGTTGAGGTAGGGCAAGCGTCAATATCTTTGAGTGTCTAACTAGATACAACTGTAAGTCTAGCGAATGTTATGAGAGGTAATTAGGTAAGATGCACGAGATTAAGAGAGTATTATGACAAAATTTTTATCAATTTCAAGAATTTTCCTAACTCAAAGGGTAGGAAATGGTGGAAAAAATATGTATTTACAATGATGAAACATTTTAAAAGTTTTTCACACTTTCAAGGATACACAAATGTCTTAAAATTCAAATTTTTTTTCTAGATTTTCCTTTTTTGAAAATTTTGAAGTTGTGAAATTTCCACTGACTTCAATTTTTTAATTTTTGGTAACACTTCATTCTAGATGTGGCGTGTAACGCTTCATTCTAGATGTAGCATTATTTTATCATGGAATATGACATATGATTGTGAGGTGCTACCTATTTGGTGCTTAAGAATTCAGCAAGATGAATCTTTATAAAATCCAACAGCCTAACTAAAGTAATCAAGTCAAGAAGTGCTTTCAAGCCAACAACCCTTGGAAGGTTCTTTAGGTGGTGGTCTAATTGAAAACAATAAATTATACAAAAAGGAAATACATGCGACATGCATAAACATGATGATAATGATTCTTTCATTTGACATGATAATTGCAAAAAATAAATTATACAATAAAGAAATAGATTTGATATTTTGAAAAAAATTGTTGATCAGTAGTTCAGAAGTGGAAACTGAGAAAAAATTTACAAAGGATACACGAAGGACCATTAGCAAGTAGAACCTTAGATCTGATGTGTGAGCAATCTGAAAAAAAAAACCTCATCATTGTCATTGCTGTGGTCTATTGGTTCCAATTTTTGGCTTCCTTACACGCCACTACAGGATGTTTAGATTGAAAGACCAACGTGTTGAGCTTAATCAATAATGGTTATATTTGTGATCTAGATTGCTAGTCCTGGAAATGGTTGAGCTTTCTCTTGAAAGATTAAACTGAAAAGGGTCGAGCTTCTCTTCATGATCTCATGAAAAGTAATTTTTGCCTGTCACTAGTGGAGGGTTGAATGGTGGTCTGGAGCTTTGGAGGTATAATGGTATTTGTACTTGTTGTTTTAAATCATTGATAATGAGATACTGATAGCTTTATAATCAAAGAATAATCTTTAAAAAAATTACAAACTTTTAAGGTTATTTTTGATGTAATTCATGACAAATCATTTTGGGAAAAATCCAGCAGCATAGGTTTTGTGATGTAGATATGATAGCTAAGAAGACCTTGTACCCTATCCCAACTTTGTCAATGAAATGAGACTATGGTGTTGCCATTTGATATGATTTTTGGTTTTGACATATTACAAGGTTAATGGTTCTAGCTAATTGATAATTGATAGACTGGGTCGGATAACTGATAGCTTCTAATTAAGACATAGCCAAAGGTATAAAACAATTAAAATTTGGCATTTTGTTTTCCTTTTCTCAGGTTTTGGGCTTAGGAATTTGTATAGTCGCTTCTTAGGTTGCTTTTCTTCATTTTAACTTTAAAACGTTGACAGGATTTCTGATGCACATGATATTATCCTTCATCAAGTTGTGATCTCCACAAAGAATTGTAAAGGTGACCTATATCAGGGAGTTCGTTTATTTGTTGTCCATTATTTGGTAGCTCTTGTTTTACTGAGGTATTGGGAAAACGGAGATTGATGTTTCTTTCATTCTGTTTGTTCTTCTCTGTTGATTAACTCTGACGAACAAGGCTCAGTTCCTCCATCCTGTTTGACGTTCTGTGACTTTTGTTGTTGTGTTTTCTGGGAAAACTGATTGGCTAGAGCAGAGCTGACAGGTGGGAAGCTAAAGAAGGTGACCCAGATGGATAACCCCTCACTTGGGTTATATGCTTGATCAGAGAAATTGAGATCTTTTAGGAAATGGAAGTTACAGTTTTCTGTATTTTTTATAGAGTTGGTATAGTAGTTGTGAGTGATATTAATGAATGGTGCTAATGCAAAGTGATGTTTAGATGATGGATTGTTCTTAAATAGTGATTTTGTTAATAAATTTTGCAAACATCCTCAACTTTCTTGTATCAAATGTGTATTTAAAAACGAAGCATTTTAACTTTAAATATTATGAAAAGTTAGAAGTTGAGTTTCTTTATTAAATAAAGTTTAAGATAAAAATTTATATATAAAAGTTTATATGATGATAATGATACATAAAAATTTATATAAAGTTAAAGTTAAAATTAAAAGATTATTGTCAAAATAAAAATATGGTTCACTGATTGATTGCTCCAAATCGAAATAACGACACCTAACACTTATTGGAGAATTATGGGAGTACATGGAGTGATTCAATTGTTCTTTTGAAGTTCCTTCATTGAGCTGTAATATTGGGAGAGGATCGATTCACATTTTTGATTTAAAAAAACGAGATTATCTTGATTAAGATTAAATTTTCATCATTCAATATTTATAACAAAAAATAATATAATAGATATCAATATTTGTATTTTTAATTCTACACGTCCATAATACCATAAATTTACGTGTGATTCGCATATTTAAGATAAAATCTACTCGTAAAAAAATCATCTATAAATAACGACTCTAATAAATTTTCTGTAACGACGAATATATACTTTTGTTTTCTAAAACTATATCAACCAATAATTTAAATTTAAATGAGTCCATTGAAGTTTATGCATTTATAGCTATAGGTATTGTCGAATCTTATATAAATTAACAATTAAGGTATTGTTTATAGGTAATTTTTTTAACATTATTATTAGTACGTATATTTGAATGTATAAATTTTTATCACTTAAATTATTATAAAGTTTCAATTTTATTCACAAAACTAATTCTAACTTCAATTTTTTTAACTATCAGATTAAAAAAAAAAATATTCCTAAATTATGCGTAAGATTCATTGAAAAAATGATTTTATTTAAAAAAATTAAAAATAAAAAGTTGATGATATTTGAACTTTTTTGAATTCAAATATAAAAAAAATCATTAAAGCGATATTTTAGTAATTGATAATTTTTTAATTAAAATTTATAATTTATAATTTATAATTTATAATTTTTATTATGTAATTGAATTGTTTTAAAAAAATATTTTTCAAGAAAAATATAAAATGGAAACTCAACTCAACGCAACGGCTGCCTTTGCCTCCTCCCCTCTCCTTCCATCTCTGCTCCTCCCGTCCTCCAGCAATGGAGGAGCTCAACAAATTCAAAACCCTAGAAATAATCCAAGAGAATCCCGAAGTCCCCGTCTTCCACCTCTACCTCAACCTCGCCGCCAGCCGCAACGCCCTCACTCTCGACCTCTTCTCCGAGCTCTCCGCCGCCCTCTCCCTCCTATCTTGCCACCCCTCCGTTGCCGCCATCATCCTCTCCGCCCGCGGGCCCCACTTCTGCTCCGGCATCGATATCTCCGCCCTCCGGACGCTCACGTCCCCCTCCGCCCCCAACCCTGACCCCGCTCGCACCCGCTATCACCTGCGCCTCCAGATCCTCTCGCTCCAGGCTGCCATCACCGCCGTCGAGAGGTGCGGCAAGCCGGTGATTGCCGCCGTGCACGGTGCATGTGTGGGGGGTGGCGTCGACCTTGTGACGGCGTGCGACGTGAGGTACTGCAGTGATGATTCTTTCTTCGAGGTGAAGGAGGTGGACCTCGGGATTACGGCGGACCTGGGGACCTTGCAGAGATTGCCCGGGATTGTAGGGTACGGGAATGCGATGGAGATGGCGCTGACGGGAAGGAGGGTGGGAGGGGCCGAGGCCAAGGGGATGGGGCTTGTTTCTAGACTGTTCGGGACCAGGGAGGAGTTGCATGCTGAGGTCTATGCCATTGCCAAAGGTAATTATGATATTGATGCCTTTTTTCAACATTAGTTGAAGCTTAATGTAAAATGGATTGATTCTCATGTTGTGCCCATTTACCACCGGCTGCGAAACATGTGATAGATTTATATTTTGTTAGATTGCAAGAAGCTGGTATTGCAGTTCATAATGCTCACTTCGTTTTCATTATTTAATTTCCGCTGGTTTAGATAGTTGAGTATTTGTTACAGTGGCATAACTATCACGCAACTCATCGTTACCACCAATTCTGGCTATGGTATTGGATGGATTCATTGTTGAAGATGCATTCCATCTGTAGCACACCTTCACGTGGCACACATTCAATTCATTGTTGAAGACGTATCCCATCTTTCGTATCAAACTTTTATAGAACCTATTCATGGTTTCATGTTAGGAATTAAGTTCTGTCAGGTTGTTTCTTCTGTTAAGTTGTTGAGGTCATTTTATTTCGATATAAGCACCATCCCAATAATAAATGACTATATTGATTTGGCTTGGCACTTTTGGTTTCCAAGTCCAAGTCAAACCACAAGTTTGAACTTCTTCCTTCTTGTGATTATCGTCGTCTTTGTCTTTGTTGTCATCTTTGTCATCATCACCATCTTCTTCTTGTCCTCATCCTCCTTTTTCCTATCTTCTACTTTGTTGTTTTCTTGTTCATCTTTGTCGAAGTCATCTTTTTGATCATCTTCTTCCTCTTCCTTTGCTTTTTTGCTTCCTTTTTTTTCTAGTTTTGCTTCTATTTCTCTTCTTTCTCCTCCTCTTTCTCCTTGTTCATCTCCTTCTCCTTCTTCTTTTTCTCCTCCTTCCACTTATTCCTCTATTTCTACTCTTCTATTACTTCTACTTCTACACTATTACAACTAATGCTACTTCTTCTTCATTCTCTTGGTGAGGTGTATTGGATTTGAATAGGATGCATCTTGTTGGAATGCTTGAGTAGAAGCAAGACATTGTCCAAGAGTTGGAACTCTTGTCTTGGAAAACTGAAGAAACTTTAGTTGTGCATCAAATGCTTGAGAAAATATTCAGAAGATAAGGAGGTTGCTCAATTTTTATTGGTTCTGCAATTTGTATGCATCATTGTGCAAATTGCTACTGATAAGTGTTAGGAATTTTAAAAAGCTCCAAATTGAGAAAAGTTGCTATAAGTTGTGCATGTCAAATATTTGAACCAGTGTTATTGAGGTGAAAGGTTGTGTTGAAGTAACGCCTCTTTGGACCTCCTCAAACCAATCCAACAGGTCAGGGCTAATGGTATCATAGAATCTCTTGAAAAAAATCCACTGGAAAGCCATCCAAGCTGGGGAGCTTTGTCATTATTCATACTAAGCATTGCTAGACACACTTCCTTGACAATGAACTTGAGGTGAGAGATCCATCATCCTTAGAAAGGCATGGTAGCTTCTTTGGGATCCAATCAAGTCTCCAACCTTTATGCTTTTGAAATAACAACAATTTAAGTTATAATCCCATTACGTAGGGTTAACCATATGAATCCTTTTCTTTCAAATATTTCTATCTATCTTCAAGTTTTTATTAAATTTTATAAATTTTAACATCTTCTTACAATTGCTAAACAAGTAATTTTAGGCATGCCTGTACTTATTTTAATATTTTCTACATTAATTAAATCTCCTCTCTTAATTGGTGCATTCCTTTGCTTCCTAAGGATCACCTTGGGTGATCCTTTCTTAACTTCAATAACTGCAACTCTTCTCACACCATAACAGACAGATCACACAATACTATGAGAATAGTGGCCATATTTGAATTGGGTAGAGATTGTCAAAAATTTGGGGAAATCTGACTAAAAGAGAGATGGACAGATCAACAGGTAAATGTAGTCGATTGCAGAGATTGCAGCCGTGGAGGGCTATCAGAAAGCAATGGAAGTTGGATTTGCAATCTCTCATATTGTTGGGAATGGCAGACTGATTGTCACAGGAGGAATCGGTTTGTCTAATGCTGGGGCTACAAAGAAAGGTATAGTGGATATGGTAGATGGATGGTCAATTAATGTGGGTTCAGATGTCAATGGCAGGTCCTTAGCCAGCAACATAGACATGTAGCTTGTTGACCACCGTCAGTTGGAGTTCAAAGATCAAGATGGACAGGAAAGGAAGCTTTACAATCTAAGGAATCATTAGAAGAATAAATAGGGTGAATTTATACCAGGACAGGCAACATCCTCTTAGGAAGGCCTTTAGAAGAATATGTCAAAGGAACCCCCTCAAAGATAGGGGTCCCAGTATCTTCAAACCATCTAAGCCTTTACAGGCAGAACCGTCCTAATTTCTCTTTTACAAATGTGGAACATCTTGATTAGGAATTTTAGGGGCCTTGATAATAGGGCTACGATTAATATTATCAACTGCTTCATTTTCAAAGGAAGATCCAGGTTCCTGTTATTTTAGAGACTTTCTTGCAAGTTGATGCTATTCAATGTACCACCCATAGTATTGGCATGGGTAGATGGAGGACCAATTTTGTTTCTGGAAAGATTTGGATTTTCTGGGATTCACAAGTGGAGATCCGGCATCTCAGTGATAGGACTTAGGCTTCCACCTTTTTGATGAAATTTAAGGAGGAGAATTTGTGTCCATAGCTAGTTTCATAGTTGATTTATTTTATTGGGAATGATTTGGTTGTTGCTATTCAAGCTATTTTATTGGGAGTGATCTGGTATTTCCTTCATTCTGAAAATTTCAAGGATTTTAGGCCAATTAGTCTTTGTAACATGTGTTATATAAAGTTCTATGCTTCTATCAAAAATTATGAATTCCAGGCTTGCCACCTTGATTGACAAATTGATCTCAATTGTGCAAAGGGCTTTTCTTATAGGTAATTTTATTTATGATAACATTGCTATTGCCCAAGAATTGATTCTAAGGTATTGTTTCGAGGGAGCTCTAGCCAATTCCAAGAGTTGGATAGAGTTAAAACTAAAGTTAGTAAAACAAATGAAATTGAAGTTGCATAGTAATTAAGATGGTGAAATGTTATACATTAGAGTTTGTATAGTAATAATGATATTAGAAATTTGTGCAGAGTTAAAATTAAAGTTGAAATAAACAAGACCTAAGACTTGACAAGGGATATAGAGGGGGAAATGTGATTCTTAATCTAGATATGACAAGTTGAAATGTAGTTCTAAGAAGGCCTATGACAAGTTGAAATGGAGGATTGTTTATAAAGTCCTTAGAAGATTTGACTTTTGTATGAAACGGATTGGTCTAGTTAAGGAATGTATAAAAGACAATTTTTTCCATTTTGATTAATCAAGGACCCCAACCATTCTTTCAAGCCTCTAGAGGGCTTAGATAGTGAGATCCTTTATCTCTAAGTAACCTTACAATCTATGTAATGATAGATCATGGAATCTGTAAAAATTGTAAGGTTATCCTAGAAGAAAATTGAACTACGCAATGAATATCATTAGTATTATGTTAATATCGAGATTAGGATGAGAAAGATTTTCGTACATAAGAAACTCCAAAAGCAAGGCAGTGGAATCTAAAAGATGAAAAGAAAATGATATTTAGATATAACTTGTTAAAATAAAGAATATGGAATTAAATGGAGAGGTAAATAAACTTTGGAATGAAATGACTGTTTATATTAAAAATATTGCTAGGGAAATTTTAAGAGAGTCTTGCAAGGTAGCTTCACTTGGTCAAGAAGGTTGGTGATGAAATGAAAATGTACGAAAGATAATAAAAGAAAAGAAAGAATGGTATAAAACCTATCATAAATGTAGAAATGAGGAAAATTTAGTGGAGTTAAAAAACAAGTTTTTAAGGAATTATATGATAATTTGAATACAAAGGAAGGGGAAAATAGAATATATAAATTGATTAAGGTTAAAGAAAGAAAATCTAGAGATTTAAGTCAAGCGTATTAAAAACAAGGATGAGAAAGTTTTAGTGAATAAAAATAAAATCAAAGTTAGATGATTTAGGTATTTTAATACACTTTTTGATGAATCTATCATATGAAACTAACATGCAAAATTTAGTTAGTAGTACAAAGGATATAAACTATATTTATTTTAAAAGAATTAGTAGTTTTGCTGTTGAAGAAGCCATTAAAAAATGAAACATGGAAAGGTTATATGGAACTAAAACGTGGAAGCATATGGGTGAAATAATGATTAAATGGTTAACTATACATTTTAATATAATTTTAAAGACAGAAATACCTATGTTTAAGAACAAAGGAGACGGAGAATTGCAATATGCCAATAACCATCGTGATATTAAATTGAGTCATACTGTGAAATTTTGAGAAATCTTAAATGAGGAAAAACAAAGGCATGTAATTAAAATCATATAAAATCAATTTAGGTTTATATTTGATAGGCTAACAACAGAAGTTATTTATTTGTTTATGCAATTAATAGAGAATTTTAGAGTTAAGAAAAAAAACCTCTATATATTTTTCATTGATTTAGTAAAAGCTTATGATATAAAACTGTGATAGAATACCTAAAAACCTAAGCTTATGATATAATTTTGGAACATTATTTTTGTATTTTGAACATTTTCTTTTATCGCATTACAAGGAACACAACAGAAGGTAAGTTTTTAAGGTTTTTTATAGTATTGTACTGTTTATTTTATTTTACGTCATATAAGGTATATTTTTTTTCGTATTTTAAACATTTTCAAGCCTAATGAATTGATGTAGAGTCATATAAGGTTTATTGTGTCGATCTAATGAATTGATGTAGATTTAGGATAACAATGAACAAGTTCTTAAACAATATTTTCAACCACCTTTCAACGACCTCCCAATAATGAAAATCAATTTGTATTTGATGCGTATTATTGCATAGTTTAGATCTAAATCTTCAAATTGAGAAGTCCCTAGATTTTAACCACTTTTGTGGATTCTTTGTTTTTACCAAAGATCTAATGATATTTCTACTTAAGAGGGTTTGTACTTTTGGAAAATATGAGAAACAATTGAAAAATTAACTTATTATTTCTTACTATTTTCTATATTTTCCAAAGATACAAACTTCCTATACTTTCTTATAATGTCAACACAGTTTCTTTCCCATCAGACCAAATTTAGGTAAAAACTGAAGTTCAATTCCTGGCTAGTATGTATTGAACGTAGCTTTTTTGGCATAAACTTGTACCTTTCAAAACTTGATGCCCGTAATCATTACCAAATGCCAAGGGTTTGGGATTATGCTTTACGGGGATGGTTGACGCTATATCAATAATAGTAGTTGCTGATGAATTCTTTTGTTTTCGTCATTATTAGCTGTGTATTCATCACACCAAAATAAACTGGTAACCTTGGAGAAATGGACATTTCTGACTATGGCTGGCCACATCTATTGTCGAAGGTCTGAAACATGATTGACATAGGAATGGAATTCTTGGCAGGGTTCAGGCTTTCCATGATTCAGAGGCAGTGTTTAGTAACCTACGGGAAAAATAGCCTATTGAAAATAACCTTGCATATTTGAAAAAAAATTACTCAGGCCTAATTTGAAGTCAGCACGCTTGAAACAAATAAATGAAAGACTAGCAGATATATTGAAATGAGCCTTTTAGACATAAACTTATTTTTCAAAAGTAATCTCAATAATTGACAGAATTGCTTTGCAGGTATAGCTGGTGTTGTGTCATTTTTTTAGGATCTTTTCATCTGGTAAATTGCCTTTTCAATTCGTTTTCCTAATTGTATTTGTTTGATAAATACTTAGGTATAACTGAGAAGTCACCATTAGCAGTGATGGGAACAAAGGCTGTGTTGCAGAGAAGCAGAGAGTTTACAGTGGAACAGGGCCTGGACCACGTAGCAACGTGGAATGCTGCTTTGCTCCTTTCAGATGACCTAAAGGAGGCCATCACAGCTAAATTGCAGAAGAGGAAGCCCTCCTTTGCTAAACTATGATTGTTGGAGTTATTATATGCATGCGTATATATATATCCAACCCCTCCTTCCTGGTGATGCCTACAAGCAGAATCATCTGACAGATGTGTTAATAAATAGAAAATTATCCTTCAAAAACACCTTCAAGTGAGCTGCATAGGCACTGTTTATTATATGCTAGATGCATTTGGTGAGTTAGTATTATATGGTGATAGAATTTTCTCAAGAAAACATCTAGGCAGGGAAATTTTGTTTAATAATCGGTAATTCCAATGTAAGGAGGGGGTACCGTCGAGTAACACTTTTCAAAGGATGAAAAACGGAAAAGATGAGAAAAGAAATTTGTGAGAATTTAATTTTTACCAAGGTATTTGTACAAGGGAAATGTTTGTTTCATGGAAAATTTTTGTACAAGGAAAAATGGGAAACTTTTTTCCCAACAACGAAGACAAAAATTTCCCAACTTACGGATGTGCCGTTGAGTCTGGATGACCTAAATTATGTTGAGGCCGTCCAAAACAACGAAGAGCAAGCGGTTTTGTCGTCCACCAAAAGTAAGCACAAGATCGACACCTTTCAAAGGAGAAAAGCAACACTAAGTAACACTATTGATAGGCAAGCAAAATCAATTTTCAAAGAGTCATTTCCATCATTTTATGGTGGGAGCGGGAGCTCCCTTGCAGAGGTGCAAAAAATTTTCATTAATGAATGGTAAATGTTGTGACATGCATTTTTCATTAATGAAGCTCATGCATCTGTTTACCGAAAAGATGGCAAGCGCAATTTTTATTGTAAGGCTAAAAGTAGATATCTAAGGACTCTTAACTTCGTTTGTGAATAAAGTTTGAAAAAAAATTAATATATATTTTAACAAATAATGTAATAAGAATAGTTTTTTTACCGTATATATTAGAAGGGAAAAAAAAAATCACCTTAAGAACTATATCAACGTAAAAAAAGGTGAACTGCTAACTTAACTTATTAACTTTGTTAAACAAAACTTTACACCTCGGACAAAGTTACCTAAACAGTTCTCGGTCAAAAGATCGAGATGGCATGGCCAAGCTAGTGCCATCATCACTCAACTAATTCTAGACATGAATTGATGAAAATCGGAAAACAATTAACAAACCATTGGAAATCATAAAATACATGGAGGGACTCGACCCTCAGATCATGAAATGCTATTAGAGAGTCATATTATTTACAATCAATATATTTTTGTTGAGGCTTCTTTATCAGAAAACAAAGAAAAAGGATTACACGAAAAATTTACCAGGAGGCAGCAAAAACTGATGAAGTGAATATTTCCACCGAGAATAAGATTCTCAGAATAATGGGCCACTTTCTGGATTGCATCCTTCACACGACCTTCCCCGTTCACCTCTGAAACAGTCTGCAAAAATCAATGCCATCCAGTTGTGAGTTGTTGCAACTATGAATATGGCTTTCCACCAAAGATCACATACTACTCACTCCACTGCTTTTGCGGTACCAGATTTTCCTCAACATTATGTGGATCATTGGTCTCACGCCAAAAAATTCTTTCCAACATCGACATTGCATTCTGCAACCAGTTTCTTCCATCCTTCACCATCCTCCATACCAAGGTTCAGGTCTCCAGTGAGCTGCCAGCCAAGCTCACTGCCCTCTCGGCCAAGTAGTTCGGCTAAACAAGTCCAGTGCTCCACCGTAGGCACGATGCCATACCATTCTATCATATGTCTGAAGATTCTCCAGCCTTCATCAACAAGACCATCTTTCAAACAAGCACAGAGGACACCTTTAAAAGTGACCTGGTCTGGCCTGAAACTTGCCTCTTCCATCTCCTCAAAGAGAGCAACAGCTTCTCTTCCACGGCCATGCACACCCATGCTGGTAATCATCGAATTCCAAGTAGCCAGGCTCTTGTTAGACATTTGCTCGAACACCCTCATCGCATCCTCTAAGCTCCCGCAGTTACTGTACATGTCGATAAGAGCCGTCCCCACGAAGGCATCGCTTTCGAGCCCACCGATCTTGTGAGCAAAATCATGCGCCCAGCGGCCTAATTCAAGGCTACCCATTTCCGTGCAAGCGATCAACAACCCGACAAATGTGAACTCATTGGGCCTCACATCCTCCGCAAGCATCAAGTGGAACATCTCAATCGCCTCATCCGGCATTCCAAGTTTCGCATACCCATCGATCATGGTCGTCCACGACACGACATTTCGAACAGGCATTACGTCGAACACATGACGTGCGGCCTTAACTTCTCTGCAAGAAATGAGGCCAGACAACAGTGCCGTCCAGGAAACAACGTTCTTCGTAGTCATTCTATCAAACAAAATCCGTGCACTAGTAGAATCTCCGCATTCGAGGTAGAAATGGACCATGGTGTTCTGCAAGTAGACGTCGTCGTAGAAACCGGTTTTGATTGCTAACCCGTGGACCTCCTTCCCTTTCCTCAGGTGCCCACACCTACCACACGCCCTCACCGCGAAAGGGAAGGTGAACTTATCAATCGGCACGCCGAGAACGATCATGCGGTTGTAGGCGACGAGGATGGCGACGAGCGGCTCGCCGGAGAGGGTGTGGGCGCGGATCAGGAGGTTCCATGCGAAGGTAGAGGGAGTGGCGGGTAGCTGAGAGAAGAGGGTGATGGCGGAGCGGACGGTTTGGCGATGGGAAGTGTAGTGACGGAGGAGGGAGGTGAGAAGGGCGGCGTTGTGGGCGCGACCGTGGCGGAGGATGTGGGCGTGGGCTTGCCTGAGCTGGGTAGGGTTGGTGCCGCAGCGATCGACGAGGCGAAGGATGGAGTGGTCGGTGGTGGAGAGCATGGAGAGGAGCGGTGGTGGCGGGTCGGAGATCGGAAAGGGGTGGCATCGGATCATCGACGGTGGTGCCGTGGATTTTGGGCGGCGACGTCCAGGAGAACTTTCGTTATTTTGGAAAGAATTTCAGATGAAAATCGGGTTTTTATTATATAAAATATATTTTTTAATAAATAATATAACAAAAGTATAATTTTTTTTTATAACGGTTAAAAAGAATTTTTTTTACCTTAAAAATTATATAGGCCTAAAAAATCTAACTCTAAAGCTTATCTAACATATATGCTTTGCAAAAAAAAAATCTTAAGAATTAATTAATTAAAATTGAAGTTAAGAATAGTAAAATAAGAATTGTATAATAATTAATATAATAGAAATTTATATATTCCAATTTATGAAATGAATAAGAGTTTATATAGAATTTGAGTTATAATTAATATGATAAATTAAATTTTTATTAATATTTTTTATTTTACACCACCAATAACCTTAACTTCCTTTTCGACTCCATCACGCACCTACTCCATTAGTAATAGAGGGAAATGACGAAAGAGTTAGGATTTAAGATTTAAAATTTAAAAAATAAGTTACAACAAAAAATTTTAAATTTTTACAATAGAGAGAATTTAAAAATGGTAAGCATCTACTGTCTGATCTTTTTAGAATCTCTGTGCGAAAATCACTTAGCACCTTTTTTTATTGCATATTTGTAAAGTACTTCTGGAACTTCTTTGCCATTGATCTTCACGAAATTCTGTTCAATTAATTCTTCTCATGCCTTTCAAAAATTTTAACCTAAATGTACATTTATCTTTTATGTGCAAATTGTTATTTGCTTTCCTTTGGTTAATCTGGTTAATTTGCAATAATTTACTTTTCAGATATTTACCTTAGAATATTAACTCACATTTTTCTCCACTTACTTTTTGGACAAGATCTCTTACCGCAAGTAACGAGTCTGCAACTGAAGTCTCTTGTTTTATAAATTTAACAGATCCTCCTGTGGATTCTCCTTTGCTCTCAACCTTTGACCATGTTAGTATAACTTAAGACCTCACTCTCGATTAACCCAATCAGCTCTCTTTAGGTAGAACAATCTACTTGTAATTGTCTGACCTTACTTTTTTCTTTTTTCTTTTTTTTGACCTTTACTTTTTATAACTTAAACTTCGTCAAAAATCTACGAAAATAATTTTCTTTGAATAGACTTTCCGTCCTACACAAATGTTATTTTCCATTAGGTAGAAACTTCTCTCATGTTCAAGATAAAACATATTTATTAAAAAATCATAATTCGTAGATAATAGTCACAGAAATGTTGTTGCATGCACCACTGGTACATGTACGTTATCAACTTATTTAAAAATATCAAAGAGCAGGGAGGTTGGGGTGGGGATGAGAGAAGGAGGGCCATACGTTGATGGGAGGGGGCTATCCACATCTCATCTCCGCCACCACTCCGAAGCCACACACGCCAAATCACCGCACTCCTCTGATTCTCTTTATCATCATCGGCATCACCGCACGCCCACCAGACTCCCACCACAACCACCATGGCTTCCTCCACTCTCTTCCCCGCCGCCGCCGCCGCCGCAGCCACCTCTTCTCTCCAGGTCGATCCTCTGTCTCTGTCTCCGTGACTCTGTCTCAGCTGCCTCTCTGAGTCCTCCGTCTTGTTGTTGCTCCCGCAGGCTGCCAATGGGAAGGGGTTCTCCGACTTCTCCGGCCTGAGGAGCTCCGCCCACCTGCCCGCCCCCAAAAAGCTTCACTCCGATGACTTCCTCAACGTCGTCTCCTTCCAGACCTCTGCTGTAAGCTCATCATGTTCCCTAGCTTGTTGTTTCCCCATTCGTAAACCAAAGTGTTCGACGAATGTCCCCGTGAAGTAGATCAGCGTAGAAGAACGTATTTATTTCCCTTAATCTTTAAGCTAAGCCCGAAATATTCTGCACGCCATCATCGATTAATCGAAATTCGCGTTTGAATTTCCAGTTAATTAGTAATACAATAATGTGTTATGTTACTCGTGCCCCCATGTATTATTCAAATTTACGCAATAACACTAATGTAAAGTAATTAACCTTCTGTCTAATGATGATATGGCTCATGAGGATCTCGCAGTTTCCGTATCTTTTTCGGCTGACATGGTAAAAGGCAATATATTCTTTTAATACTAGAATTATTTTCAAAATTTATCAATTTTTTTACAAAATAATTTTCTGATTACGTAAATAGATCCTAAGTATTCTTCTTTGTAAATGATGTTAGAGTTTGTATAATAAATGATAAGGTGTAATTAAATTTGTATATGAAAATTTATACGGTAAAGTTGTTGAAGTTAGTTAATGGTAAAATATTTTTGCATCGATTTGAATAACTAACTGTGACGTGGTATGAAAGTGAAAATATTCAGACAAGTTGTGTTTACATGTATGTATTGGTGACGAAGGTAAGGGGGAGCGGGTACAACAAGAAGGGGGGAGTGGTGGAGGCAAAGATAAAGGTGGCGATCAACGGGTTCGGAAGGATCGGGAGGAACTTCCTGAGGTGCTGGCACGGGAGGGAGAAGTCGCCGCTGGACGTGGTGGCCATCAACGACACCGGCGGTGTGAAGCAGGCCTCCCACCTTCTCAAGTACGACTCCACGCTGGGGATCTTCGATGCGGACGTCAAGGCCGTGGGCGACAACGTAATCTCTGTGGACGGGAAGGAGTTGAGGGTGGTCTCCAACAGGAACCCAGCCAACCTGCCGTGGAAGTAAGCGAGATGCATGGCGCGTGCGTTCTGGTTTTGGTCCTGATCGATGGTGTGCTTATGGGATGGGTGTGGTTTGGTGTCATCAGGGAGATGGGGGTGGATCTGGTGATCGAGGGCACGGGCGTGTTCGTGGACAGGGACGGCGCGGGGAAGCATCTCCAGGCGGGGGCCAAGAAAGTGCTGATCACGGCGCCGGGGAAGGGTGACATCCCCACCTACGTCGTCGGCGTCAACGCCGAAGGCTACAAGCCCGATGAGTCCATCATCAGCAACGCCTCCTGCACCACCAACTGCCTCGCCCCCTTCGTCAAAGTCATCGACCAGAAGTTCGGTAAGACCGTGCGGCTGCTCTTCTTCTTCTTGATGAATGTTGTGCTTTCCAAGACTGACCTGAACATGTGCAACGTGCGACGAATGATGGACGACGACGATGTGGCGTGTGGTTGCTTGGACGCACAGGTATAATCAAGGGTACAATGACAACCACCCACTCCTACACGGGGGACCAGAGACTTCTGGACGCAAGCCACCGCGACCTCCGCCGCGCAAGAGCCGCGGCCCTCAACATCGTGCCCACCTCAACCGGAGCGGCGAAGGCGGTGGCCCTCGTCCTCCCCAGCCTCAAGGGCAAGCTTAACGGCATCGCGCTCCGCGTCCCCACCCCCAACGTCTCCGTGGTGGACCTCGTCGTCCAGGTCTCCAACAAGACCTTCGCGGAGGAGGTCAACGCCGCCTTCAGGGAGAGCGCGGGGAAGGAGCTGAAGGGCATACTGACGGTGTGCGACGAGCCCCTCGTGTCCGTCGACTTCCGGTGCAGCGACGTCTCCTCCACCGTCGACGCATCCCTGACCATGGTCATGGGCGACGACATGGTCAAGGTCATCGCCTGGTACGACAACGAGTGGGGCTACTCCCAAAGGGTGGTCGATTTGGCCGACATCGTCGCCAACAACTGGAATTGAACACATCGCCGGCGAGCTTTATCTGCATCCAAGCTTGACCACCAACCACCGAACCACTTCACTTGGTTTTTTTTCTTCTTTTTTTCCGGTCGAAATGGGAATCATAATAAAACACTTTTGTCATCTCATATTTTACCATCATCGAAATGTATATTTGCTCGATAAAGCCTCTTTGCTGCGATCCGCCGCCGTTCCATGATTATGTAATTTATTTGTGTTCTACCATTAAAAATCAAAGTGATTCCACCGTTAGAGTGGTTTGACTAGTCATGCTATTAAAATGACATCACCACGTAATGAACTCGTCCGTAAACAAAAGCGGACCTTTTTTTCTTGAAGTTCATGTATCATGGGTTAATAATTTGATTTTCACATGATCTGTTCACGATGATTTTTTTTTTTTAAAAAAGGAAAAGTTACGACAGCAGAAGTCTTTTGGACCATGGAAGTGATAGTTAAGTAGTTGTGAAAGCTTTTTTAGATTTTAAAGCTTTGAATTTAAATCTTATTCAAACTTTTTGTTAAATTCACAATTGTATTTCTCTTCTCATTTTTTTGAAGATCGTTGGATTAAATATTATGCGAAGTCGACGTAAACCCACATGGGCCACAAGTGGAATAACGTTTACGAAAAAAAAAGCACAAGTTCGAAATCCCGAAAAAAAAAAGAAGTGAAAATGTTAAAATTTAGAATTAATAAGAAATTACGTAAAATAACGAAGATATCAAGTTTTGATATCTCAAAGAGTATTTTTGAAAATAATATGATTACGAGAAATCCAAATGGTCCAACAAATGAAAATGTTGTTATGTATTTAAAATTTTTTGAAGGGTTTCTTAGAAGGTGATCAAGATTGGAGAAATGGATTTGAAGTATGTCTAGGTGGTTAATACTAAAATGGGTGTGGTTAATAAAAAATTAGAAAAGGAAATTATTTAAGTGTATCTCTCAACTTTAAAAAAAAACAGAAATCTTTCGATACCGTGAAATGAACTGCAGTTTCGAGGCCCAACCCAAGCCCGATGAGCATGGGATTAAATGGAGCGGGCCGTCGCTGATCTCTTGGGCTCCAGGCCCATTGTCTTGCACCATTAAGCGGCCTAGTTGTCACCACTCCATGCTTCACAAACACTACACAAGTGCGCAAGAAAACGAAAACGAAAAAGAAAAAAAAGGAGAGTGATGAAGTGCGACAACTTCGGATGGGTTGCTGTGATAAGCTAAGGTATTGTTTATTTCAGTAACTTTTAAGTTTTAAAAATTGCGAAGAATATAAAATTAAAAATATTAAAATAAATATAGTTAAATTTTATAATAAGTTGTATGATAAAGATTTATACATAAAATTTATACGATAACGATAACATTTATGTGAAATTAAAATATTCTCCTTTGAAATTAAAACAAACGAAATCTAAAATTTGACTCATGGTTCACTCGCAATGATTTGGTTGAGAATTCTGTTGTATGCCCTGAACATTTTTGTCTAAATTTTATCTAATTTTATCTTCTTTTGCTGTTAGTTTTGTATGCATTGGGACTTGTCTAATAGCATAGCTCTCTTTCGCATCAATGATAGTTTTTGGATTCACGGGTTTAATGAAACAAGGAAGGATATGCGGAGGTGTTCATGTCATCAATAATATAAAGGTTACGTTTGAAAATTATTTATTGAATTTTATTTCTAATTTTGTATAAATTTTTACGTATTATTATTATTGTACAAATTTTAATATATAAATTTTTATTACATTAATTATTATACAACTTTAATTTCATTTATTTTACTACCTTTTGTTTCAACTCTATTCAACTTGTAGAATTTACTAAAACATTTCTATATATCCAAAGACTTTGTTTATTCCTATCTCAGATAAAGTCAATTTTCAAAATTATAAAAAATTAAAACTAAAAGTAGTGAATTTTCTTCTGCTTAAGATAACTCACCAACAAGAGAAATAGTTTCATCAAGGAATGTAGAACTTCGTTTCTTCCTAAATGTTTATATATTATTATTATTATTATTATTATTATTATATAAATTTACATACATAAATTTATAAAACTAAAATACTTTATTATTAAATAAAATCTAAAACTTTGTTTGTTTAAATGGTACAAAATTTACTCTCTTTTTTACTATACACAACAACTATATACAATAACATTTACTAAAAATCTTTAATATTTTACATAAAAAATTTGTATTAAAAAATTTACATCATATAATTTCATGAAAAACATGAATTCTATCTTATCTAATTTCACCATTTTTTTAAATTTATTTATTATATATCTTCTTCTTTTTTGCTACACATCTTAATAAAAATAATTATTATATTTTTATTATAAATCAATTTTTTTTTTAAATTCATAAAATTTAACTCAATTCACTTAAACGTTCGGACAAACGAACCCCAAATCGGCAAGGGCCTGCTGCATCGCTAAAATGCAAAGACAGGTGTGTGCCAGTGCGATTCCAGAGGCGATGGCCTACGCCTGCACCTCCAAACGCCAAGTGCCTTCAAATCCTCAGTCTCCCAAGGCCACTTCTCGCAGTTCTCTGTCCATCTGCGACATTTCTGAATTCGGATGCCGCCGTGATGATGGGAGTGGGTGGTCCTTCAAGTGTCGTGCTTTGGACTTTGGAACAGTCGAGAGGAGGTGTCCTACCGCCAACGATCCATGCGCCACGGAACGTACTGGCCATGGGTGAGCTTCCTACATGTATATATACATATGTGCGCTTCGCTGGCCTTGTGACCCCCATCCACCTGACACAAAAATGGATGGATTTGACCACCGAATTCTGTCGGTGGACCACACCAGCTCTCTGCTTTTCCTCCGCGGCGCAAGCCATGACCATCTGTTTAGATTCCCGAAAAAGATAAGCTCGGTTCCACACGCGGACCTCCTGTAAAAACTTTCTGGATCCTATCATTAACGCTACTACTTACCTTTCAAACACCAACAAAAATTCCAACACCATCACCTCTCAAAAGAAAGGAAACAGGGTTCAAAAGAAAGTAAACAGCAGCTCGTTCACGTAAGCATCTTTTATTTTCTTGAAATTTTAAACCTCGAAGATCAAAAACTTAAAAAAGAAGAAAAAGAAAAAAGCCGAGATCTTCTTTTTCAAGGCCGAGGTCAATCAGTCATCTCCCATCAATCGTCCCTCGTACACGACCTGCCGCTCCCACCGTGAAAGGCAATGTTTTTATTTCATTAGGTGTTTTTGAGAAAATTTTTAATTAATTTTGAAGTTAAATGGAATTAAGTGAATGATAGTTTCGTGAATAAAATTATAATTATATAATAATTTAAATAATAAAAATTTATATGATAATAAATTTATATATTAACAATAATTTTAAAAGTTAGCTTGATTTAGGCTCAAACAAAATCAATGCTTGTATTTTTACTCAACTTAAGAAGAAAGTTTGCTACCTTCGGTATCATTCTTTTGTACTCTTAAGGAGTTATTTGTTTGTGTGATAAGTTGAGTTAAAGTGAGATTTACGATTTTTTTTATACTTATATAGTAACGAAATAAAATCTTCTTTTTCTTTTCCCAGGAAGATAGAAAAGTGGGCTGTACTGTTATACAACCATACACCATGTAAAAAGATTTGAATCTCTGATTATTTGGATTCTGGAGTACATTAAAAGAGAAAAAAACAAACTACTGCCAGCTCCTTCACTTTCTTTGCAGAGAACGAAACGTGGAAGGCACCGAGAGGTGACAAGCAATTCCCTGTGCTTTCCACTGCCGTACTGTTACCGAAAAGTTCAGAAAGATGCACCTTCGGAGGAACAAGCGGAAAAAGAAAAAAAGAAAAAAAGAGAGCTGAGAATCCGATGCACAAAGGAAGTGGGCCCCGTTGTTTCTATCGGATGGCCCATATTTCACACATGACGATGGTTATAATTTTAAACAAAAATTAAATTTTAATACATATGAAATTATCGTTAGTAGTTTTTAAAAAAAATAATAACAAAATTTTGCAAGGTTGCGCGGGGCAGGCATAAATTTTTACCCGTGAAATTTTTGAAAAAGCTTCGCTACGTCGTATATTATGTTTGCGTGGATGTTTATTACTACGTAGTTATATATTTTTTATTATATATCATAATATTTTAAGTATTATTTATTAAATACTTTTTACTTTATTTGTTATTTATTAGATACGGTAACTATAAAAAAAATAATATCATTATAATATTTTTTTTAAATACAATTATTATATTAATATAATAAATATTATTTATTATTCTATTACATATTTTATTCATTATTTATCACAACTTAAAAAAAATTACTATCATCATATTATTATAATAAATAATATTTTTTTTTTACATATTTTATTTATTATTCATTACAACTTTTTTTAAAAAAATACTATAATCACTTTTCTATCATAAATTTTATAATTTTTAAAAAACTATAAAACTCAACTTAACTCATTAAAATGTTCATCTAAACACGTGCTATCATTTAAACTAAGGGTCAAATTAGTTTAACTGTGTTCTGTATAACAAAGTGGTCACAATATAATTGTTTCACCTAACGAGTTTATTGTTTTGTCTAATAAGTTTATGGTTCCACCTCATAATAATAAGTTTATGGTTACACCTCATAATAATATAACGGGCCAATACATGGGTCCATAGCCCATTACAATAAAATTTTCTCCATTGTAAAATATGTGCAACAAAAGGAAAAATGAAACAAAAAATTATACAAATCAAGAAAACTTTGGTATCCTTTGGAAACTTTGCACGTCGCCATCACGTCTTGTGGTCACTAAAGCTTTGCACGTCGCTGGCCACGATCTTCACGTCCAATGGGTACTGCCAACACCCCCTCGTGCTTATAAATACAGGGTGGTTGCTCAGTTCTCCCAGATTGCACTTCGGATCAACCTCGCTGCTCGAGCATCCGTCCACCTCGCTGCTCGAGCATCCGTCCACCTCGCTGCTCGAGCATCCGTCAATCTTGCCGCCCCTAGGACCCCATTTTGGTGGCATTGCAACCGGTTGTCCATCCTCCACTAGCTGTGGATCATCGATTGTTGCCCCAACTCCATCATTCTCGCTCACCTACAACCAACCGGCCGTCGTCCTTGCAAGGTGAGAAGCAAAAACAGGGCAAGATAGGCGAAGAAAAAAAAAACAAAGTAAATAACACAAAGGAGGGTCGGAGCTGTCCTCCTCCTGTGCAGGTCACTGGTCTTTACATTTTCAATCATAATTTCTTGTCACGGCGAGATATGATGTGATATTTTTTCTATATAGGTATAATTAAGATACACACAGTAAGACGCGGTGTTACAAAAAAAAAACCCTAGTTGTACAAAAAAAATGAAAGAAGAACAAGTTGAAACCCTAACCGAGGAAAAAAGCAAATCTCGGATGCAAAAAAAGAAAAACGAAGGAAAAGGCGGATAGAAGAAAAAAAACTTAGATCTGGTCGATCTCTTGAAAAAAAGAAACCTTAGCTTGAAGAACATCGAGCGAAGCAAAAAATAGACGAAGAAAAAGGGGTGAAGGGCTTACTCGATCAGGCACCTTCATTCGCTCGCCGCCATTGCCTTCCCTGCTAGTTCCAATCAACCGTCATTCATTTTCATCACATGTACAAAATATTTAAAAAAATGAAAGAAAAATAAAAAATAATAAAAAATATAATGAAAAGAAAAATGTAAAATGTACATACATGAAATTAAAACTTAATTTGATCTTTATGAAAACAAATAATATTTGCAAATACATATTTGAAAAAAAGAGGTATTTGCATGGGAATCCCTATGTAAAAATGGGAAAATTGCATGCTGACCTAATACTTGCAAATAAATATAAAAATATTTGCAAATAAATATTTGAAAAAAAACATTTCCCTAAAAGAATATCGAAGGGAAAATTTATAAATTAGCCCCTTGAAAAAAGACAAGGGATATTTATGGACATCAAATATTTCATATACTTCATATGAGCAAGGAAAAAAAAACGAAAGAGAAAACGATATGCTCCATCATTTGAGCAAGTGAATAAATTACAGCGGAATACGACATCTTTCGTTATTTAAAAAAACATTTGAAATATATGCTACAAAAACATATATAAAATATTTGAATGCTTGAAAGTACATTAGATATAAGCCTAAATAATTTAACACCTTTTATATAAAAGATATATTTAAAATATTTGAATACTTGACAATACTCACATATACGAGTCTAAATTATCTAACAACTCCAATATTTAAGATAAAAGATACACATCTAAAATATTTTAAAAAAATGACATTACTCCAACTTAAACCATCAATCCTTCTTCATTATTTTGTACAAAAGGATAAGTAGTTAAAATATCTAAATATTTGACAATGTTGAACTTAAATTGTTTGACCTTTTTGATACTTTAGTTAAAGATATATCTAAAATATTGAAATATCTATTTACTCCTATTTTTAAATTTTCGTCTGTATTTATCATTTCTATTTTAAAAATTTCTTTTCGTTTGAACTTTTTCCATTTTCATTTTCACATTTTCGTTAGACATTAATGGGTTAAAGTCATTAGTAAAATTTAGAAGGAAATAATTAACAACATGAACGGGAAAATCAAATGGTTTGACCAATATCTCTTGTCAGTATAATCGAATGTGTTGATAGTTTTAGCGAGATGTAGGTAGTATTTGTATTTTTAAAATTAATATAAAATAATAGTAAATTTTTTTATCATATTTTATTATTTTCTATTGATACCTAAAACACAAACATCAGTAATGTCCATATAATTAAACGTGAGGATTTTTGAATGTGTAAGTGGTATCCATTTGATTTTGAGAAATAACGGAAATGAAATTTTTTTAAAATGTATATTACAAAAATTTAAAAAATTAATTAATATTTTATATTTCAAACATAATTACCTAGTCATGAGTAGAACGATGGTTTAAAGAAATCAGGTTAGATAATACACTGTGATAAAATTTTTATTAACTGTGAATTTTTTTTCTAATTTAGTAAGTGAGAAATGATAATAAATAAATAAATAAAAGTACAGCGATAAAAAATTTAAATTTTTTTAGAATTTTTATAATACACAAATACTTAAATTTTTTAACTTTTTTTAAATATTTTAAAAAAACTCAAACCCTCTTAATATTAACTTCTATGTATAAATTACTTTGATCTTCGATATTTACATTTTACCGTAACGAAATGGCATTTTCTCTGTCCCGAAGGGAAAAAGAAAAGAAACCCGTATGGCCGTATTGGAAGCCCCCACTCTGTCTTCGTTTATTTAGGTATTTCCGTGAGATAAGTTAAATTTTGTGATTTACGATAAAAAATAATAATATTGATTTAATTTTATAAATAATAAAAAAATTAAAAATATATTTAATAAGTATATTATAATATATAATAAAAATATAATTATATAATATCAAAGACAATACAACCTCTATTCGCTCAGAATGCCGATCCTGTCGCATGTAGATGTGTTTTTACTTATGAGTGGGCGCAGTGTCCCGTGCTGGCTCACGTTACCCTCTCGTTTTCAAAAGTAAAGAAATAATAATAATAAAAAAAGAAACGCACGCTACCTTCTTTTTCAGATGGGGTTCACACGAAGGTGGGGAGGAGTGCAGGAGCAAAATACTATCGTCACCGTATCCATAGGATTGAAGTGACATGCGCTGTTGAAGGCGAAGTCATGTTTAATAATCTTTTGTCACCGAAGCGAAAATTCTCTTCCTTCCTCCATCTCTCTGCTAATCAAGAGATGGTGTGGTGGTGAGATGATTGATGGCACCGTTACAAAAAGTTAAGATCTCCACGCCAACGGGCCCGTCTCTTTCTTTCCGATGTGTAATTATTCGATGGAAGGGGTCAAGGGAGACGATGACATGCGTGGAAGGGAGGAAGGCTGGAAGGGGTCATGGGGTTATCTTTTTCCTCGTTACCCTTTTCAAAGAAGCAACAGTACATCATCGTCGCCAGGAAGGAAGCTGCATCAAGCATCCCCTCCCCTAGTTTTTTTGGTTTTTTTAAGGCCCTTTTCTCCGTCGTACATCTCCTGATCTGGGTGGGCCGCGGGCAGAGTCCATCATGTTGTTTATTTATTTATTCGGGAAGGTGGAGTGGCATTTGCCTGCAACTTGGGGTGGGATGGGGACAATACGAACTCGAAGACCAGCAAAACTCTTAAACATGGGAAGGGAGCGGGGACCCCATTCGAAAGGAATGACAAGGGAAATTTTTTAAAGAAATAAAGCAGAGGAAGGAAAAGAGCAGGGCAGGAGAGTGGACAGAGCAGAGCGTAGTTGATGCTTCTCCACTTTTCCCATTTGAAGGACAAAGTTGAGCGACTCTAGGATGTTGATCACGGAAGCTTTTCTTTCCCGAACAACTCTCACAACTTTATATGAGCAATTCCGTTTCAAAAGCAGGGAAGCTTGCCATCTATTCATGAGCCCCCCAGAAAAGAGCACGAATTTTAATCAACAGTGAGTGGGTGCCCATGTTCAGAAATCAAAAATTAAAAACCAGAGTGCATGAGAAGGGAGGAAAAGCAATTGAATTGAATTGATCTCCCGCAATGGAAGTTGAAAGGTGGGTTCGGTCCCCATAGCTGACATTTTAGTTTGTATATCAAACCAGTAGGTGATTGATTTAAAGGCATCTCTGATGATACTGATGTGGTGTTGCAGTCCCCACACATAAATATCTCCTCCATCCCTGTTTCCCACGCGAATGCCTTCCAAACGTGTCCACATGTACCTACCTTTACCGTAGACTTTGGACAGACTTGGTTCATGGCCCACCATCGCAGGAAATTTCGGAAAAAGACACACACGAAAATAGTACCTACATACGTATGTCTGGCTTTCACTTATTTATTTATTTTTGATATCATTACATTTTTAGATTTGAATTTTTAGATTTTTCCTCCGTCCTCTCGCCTGTGCGCTGCATTGACCGATGCTTTTCTGCCTGGTAATTAATTTCTCGGCACGCACAAGTTTCAACCTCGTGGGGGCACAAAAGAAAATCACGGCCCATGCACGGATAAAAGTCAAGGTCGCCTGGGGAGAAAACTGCAGAAGATTAATCAAAGCCCGCGGTGTGCGAACGGCAGTAATGAATCGGCATAATTAACTCTTTTATTGTTTCCTCCTTGTAAAGTTTTGGCACAGCAACTTCTCGTGGGTGTTGCATTTTATTTGTTAGTAATCGTTATTATTATATACATTTTTACGTATAAATTTTTATATCATAATTTTTTATTTAACAATAAAAAGGATTTGTATCTTCTAAAAATTAGTGAAAATGTAAATTTGGAAAAAAAATTATTATCTAAATATTAAAATTTTAATTTTTTTTAATTTTTTAAATTAAATATATATTTTATATAAATAGTCTGATAAAAAAAATTATTTTTAAATTTTTAATATTTCAATAATAATTTTTTTTTCAATTTTTTTATATATTAATTTCTATAAGTCACACACCCCTCAAAAAGTATCTTATTATTAGCAAATGCATTTCTATAGGATTATGCTTAAATTCCAATCTTACTTCTCTCCTCTCATAGGTTCAAGCTTTGTCTGTTTAAATTGTAAATCAACTTTATTTTATATTATATTTTATAACTATTTATAGTAATATTTTTAATATTTTATACTAAAACACAATACTAAAAGGTTTCATCATAAACGTATAATTTTTTTAAAATATAAATCTCATCTATCTAATTTTATCTCTTAAAAAATATTATTTTATTATCAACTTAATCGTAGAGGTACTTTATTTAGTATTAATTATTGAAATAGTAAAAAAAATTAAAATTTGAAGATTTTTTGTTCAAATTTTTACTAAAATATTATAAAAAACGTTTTTGCACAGCAGTCCTTTTAAACATCGCCCGGAAGGTCGTAAGAGGTGTATTTTAATCACCTCCTGTCTTCTGTCATAATAATGATTTTCTTGTATATTTTAAATTTTGATTGCTACGTACTTTTTGAAAAGGTAATAATAAAAATTTCTCCGAACATCTACATAACCGCGCGAACCTGTTTTTTATTTTATTTTCTACCTTTCAAAAAGCGGGTCCGAAATAAAAAATTCAGCCGTGAAATGGACCACTGAACAAACGAGAGGCCGGCGGAAGACAAGCGGTCTTTCAAAGCAGCGTAGGCCGTGGTGGTGGATGCCAGTGATCATATCATGTTGGATGAGGTGCTAAAAACAGGGGAAGGTGTTATGATGGGACTGGTGAAGATTGGGGACGGGTACGTATGCGAGCATCTCTCTGCCTTTACTTGCGTTGTCCACAAGTGGGTGAACAGTCGTCGTCGCCTTCACGTTTTTGATGACATGAATGAAAGATTTTACTTGCATTGGGGACGGAGGAGGAGGAGGAGGAGGATGGCTGGGCATGGTCCACAGGGCTCTTTGTTTGTATGGCAATGGGTTTGTTTGTGTCTCTCGACTGTGCATCGATGCTGTAAATTCACATGGTGGGAAGAAGAATCGGTCCGTTTCTTTTGTACCCACGGGTTGGGTTTAACAGGGAAAGAACGTCACAGCATTTGGGAGATTTTTTTTTCTCTTTAAATAATTGATTAATTCGCTTTATAGTAGATTTACACTTGATTCATTTTATACAATTACAATGTATAGTAGATACAATTACACGCAGCCGGATTAACTGTAATAAACCCAAAACGAAGAAGGAACGCTTCTTCAGCAATGGGTCGAATATTTTTACAAGAGTGGGGAGAAAAGCATCACTACTTAATTTGGGTCCTGCAACAAACGACGGCAGCATAATATTTTCCTTTCACCGAAGTGGTATCGTCCGTCCCTACCCCTTCTTCCCCCACTGCTAAAGCAATAAAAGGCGTCTGCTTCACCTCATACCGTGCAAAACCCGTCCTTTCCCATGGCATCCATCCACAACACTTAATTTTTCTAATATCAGATATGCCCTGCTTTTCTCGCCTGGAAATCAAATTTTACGGTTTCCAACCCAGTTGGTGAAGGAATAAAGAAAGATGGCATCGGTAGGACGGTGGATTATAAACCTACCAGAGCAGCTCGCTGCTCACAACAGAACACCAAAGGGGAAAAAGGCAGGACTGTAAAAAGACGGTTGTTTCCTGCTCTCGAAAGAGGAAGACGTTTCCGGTGACGGGGTCTTTCAGTGCTCCCTCCACACCAGCTTATTACATTATCGAAATGATATTATGAAAAAAAATTTAAATCTTAACATTTTAAATTTAAATCGTAACTATAGTTTTCAATCTTAACACCATCCGTCAAAAAAACTTGCAACATAATCCATTTTTGAAAATAAAATTTTTAAAAGTTTTTGTACGTCGAGAATAAAAAGAAAATAAAAGAATTTCTCAAAATAAAAATGACCTAAAAAACGTGAAATCTCTAATTTATCTAACGTTTTACAAAACAAAACCTAAAATTTTATTTAAAAACGAAATTTACAAATATTTTTATCATATAAAATATATTTTTAAATAAATAATATAATAAAAGTAAATACTTTCCTGTAAATTTTTTTTTTAAAAAAAAATTATCTCGGAAAAAAACGTAAGCCTCTCTTAATTTGCCAACCAATAACTAAGAACAGCGACGAATGCCAGGTTCTTGATATGTTAATTATGCCATGACGATGATCAGTAAAGAAGATATAAAGAGTTGAAAAGTAATATAACAAGGGAAGAAAGAAATGTAGTGATGAATTTCAAAATACCGAGGGTGTCTTAACTTTCAATTTCGAGAACGATAATTCACATTTTCTAATCTTACAATTACCGTTCTCCCTCCTCTTCGTAGGAGTGAAAGGAGTTGTGAACGATCCTCAAACTTCTCTAAGAAATCATCGCAGTTTTAGCAACAGCCCTAATTTGAAGTTTGAAATTGATTGTCCCTTGAAGAAACGATTTGGAACCAAGGATCAAAATGAGAAATAAGAATTTCTACCCACATCCTCGTGCGGAACAGAGACGACAGTAAAGAAAAGAAGGGACCTCTATTTGTACAAATGCAGGCTCTGCTCTGCATTTTTGATCGGGACGAATTCACCCTGAAAAAAGAATCAACAAATAGTGATCATGAGAGGAAGACCTGGACGCCGGCGATCTTGGTGGAGTTGCAGACCGGACATTGTCCGACCAAGGAGTTGCAGTGTTGGCAAAGGCATAGATGGCGGCAAGGAAGAACCAGCATGCAGGCCTGCGCCACACCACATGACTTGCACCTGCCACATCCATCAACACCGCCACCGCTCATGTTCGCCTTCTCGTCTCCGTTATCGCAGGAAGACCACTCGTCCTCAACCGGCGGAGAGCATCCCCGGCTGTCTCCGAACCCACCTCCGGGAGCGTCAACGGCAGCAGAGGCGGAGCACAGGAGAGCCTGCTGGAGGTTGGCCTGGAGGGCCGCCACAACGGCCTCGCTGTTCTTGGCATGCGCAATCCATATCTGGGTCTCGGCCGCCACCTGATTTAGAGACTGCTCCAGCTCTTGGTTCCTCTTCAACGCCAACGCCAGCTTCGATTCCTTGTCTATCAGGCGCCTCTGAAAACTCTGCCCCAAAACGAACAGCATCCTCTGGTACCTCGTCGTTGCCATTTCCACCAGCGCCGCCCTCATCTCGAACTGCAGGTACACCAGAAAACAACCGAACCTTTCAGCCCCTGTTACATCGGGAATGAGACCAAACCAAAGAAGGAACGCAGCGATCCGGACCTCGCGACGGATAACGGCGTCGATTTCGGAAGCCTGCAGATCGACGTAGGAGGAAAAGCAAGTAGGCCGACCGCTCGTCGACATCACCGACGGCTTAGAACCGTCACCATCTTCATCGAGTAGAGTCGTTCTGATATTCTGCAGAGCGACGGCAGGATCGACGGTACCGATTCCGGCTTCCGGTTGCAAACACATTTCATCTCTTCTCCGCTTCCTTCCTTCCGAGATGTTGCACGTCAACCCGCCGCCGGCGACCGCGTTCGACGGAGGAGCGCTCCCAATCGGAACGCCGATTTGGTGATGCTGCTGCTGTTGGCGATCGGCAACATCGGTTTGAAGCCCACTGAACATCAGAATCAGAAGAAACACGAGATGAACACAATCACCAGCGGTGAAGGAAGAAGAGACGCATTAAAACCTGCGATCTTACATGAAGCTTTGCGATAGGTGCCGCGCCTCGACGGCCATTGCCATTGAAGAACCAGGAGATGAGCGACCTCTCGTTTGCCGTTCGCTGTTTTCGGGTCGAGAGATGGCACGCAACTGGGGGAGACGAGAGAAGAATGAGACACACATATACATATATATATATATATATATATATATATATCTATATATATCTATACATATATATAGATATATATATATTATATATATACACAAGCCCCACCAAAAAGCACGTGTGAAAACATTCGAAGTTTATCAATAATTTATTGACGAATTAGACAATATTTTTGTAAAAAAGAAAATATGTGCGTTTTGGAATTAAAATCGAACTCATAAATTCAAATATCCCCGCAAATGGAAGAACGCACGATGGTTCGGCGAATAACGCTTGATAAAATCAATTCTTTATTTGACGTGCCTTCGTTAACGTAGAGAAAGAGAAAAGGAATACGAAAATGCAATGGGAACATTTTTAGGTAATCAATTACTTATTTATAATTACAAATCTGAGCGTATACTTACTTTTACAAATATAATTAACACGATACACGTACAAAAATAAAAACAAAAAAAATTATGACCGCTCAAAAGCATCTTATAATCACGCCCTTCCGATGAGGAATGTGGGGAAAGGCAGCCATATTTAATTTTTTATTATTTACCAAATCACGCTCAAATCTGTTTTCACTGCGTTTATGGTGAGGTTGATTTTAATAAATTTTCTTAAATTATTTTTAATAATAATATTATTATTTTATAAAATATAAAATATAAATTTTTATTATCTTAATTACTACGAAGATTTAACCAACAATTACAAAAGTTAGACAAAACTAACATGAGTTGATCTAAACGAGGTCTACTTTTTTTAGCTTTACTTGGTAAAAATTATATTATTGGTTGAAACAGAAGTTTATATTTTTTTAAATAGACATAATTTTTGAGATGAATTTTTTTTTTCAAATCTTATTTCCTCCTATGTAATCTTATTTCTAAACTTAACCGTTGTGACAAAGAAATGGTATTGGCTTGAATCATTTATTTATTTTGAATAATGCGTTTTTACGTTACGTAATGATATATTACAATTTGACGGAGCATGCACTATAAATTCAAAAACATTGGAACTGAATTTTTATCCCGTTTCATTTTTGTAAATTCATTTTAAACGCTATATTAAATAGGTACAATTAGTTTGGCGTTTTTAAAAATTAAGAAAAGTAATGTACGATGAATGTGTTGTTGTCACGTATGTAAAAAAAACTACGCATATGACATTTTGCGTAGGGGTGGTGTTAGGGTGAAGGATGACTTTCGGTGCGGATCAGTCAACAAATGGTGCCATCGCTGCCATCACCTCACATTTCACGAGCAACACAACGTAATACGATGATTATAATATTGTATAGAACATGATAATCAAGTAGTACTGTATTATTTTTAGGGCGTTACGTTTACGAGAGACACGGATCGCCAGCTCATCCGACGACATTCTCGGCTTCCCTTTTTTTATCGTCATTGGAAAGGCGTACACATCGGAAATTACTTGATTGCCAAAAAAAAAAAAACAAATTAATATTCGACGGTGTCGTGCAGTGGTGCAGATCCTTCGGTCGTCGTGGGCCACACATGTCCGCCCGTCGTCGTGTGCAAGATGATGCGTGAGGACGGACGGCACGGCGGAGACGCCGTGGTGGCTTCCGGGCGCCGGGCGGTCTCCGCGCCTCGTGAACTCGCCCCGGCACGTGGTCGGGAAGCATCGTCCGCGGTGCGGCCATGAATGACGATGGCCGCATTGAAGCGCCGCGGGTCCCTCCTCCGTGTCAAATCTTCCGAAACCGGCGACGGCCACGTCGGGACGTGGCAGCCTCTTCCCGATCTGGGGCCGCGAGAAATCCTCAAAATTCCTGCACGGACGTGTGCGTCGGGAGGCGAGAAGTGGATCATGCGTGAAGAGCGTGGAATACGCGTGGTTAACGAGTAGCCGGAGACAGTCCATACACACTTTATTTAGAATTCAGCGTTTATTAATTAAACTGTATTTTAAAAAAAATAGCCAGCTCAACAGGCGTCTATTTTCAGGTTATACTTATTTATGCCTATGTTCGAAAATACGTTCAGAGTTCACGATTTTATACAATTTTCAAGGTACCATGAAAAAATATCTTACGGGTGAAGATGTGTCTGTGAGAGGTACTCATAAATATTATATTTACTCTTATAAATAAAAATTATTTATTTAACGATAAATAATAGTAGAATTACAGAAATTATCGTACAACGCACTTTTATAAAATTTTTGAAATTTTTATAAATTTTTAAAAAAGTCAAAAAATCACAAAATCCAATAAAAACAATAAAATAATTTTACGTAAGATTGTTGAGAAATTAAACGCACTCCAAGGTCATTTTACAATTAGTTATTACAATAAAAGAATTTACTAAAATTAATATCTATATATCTTATTTAGTAAAAATCTTATTATTAAATATAATCTAAATAAATTTTAATCCTAGTTAATCGCAAGAAATAATTCTTTATATGTAAATTTTTTAATTGTAACTTCGTGTCGAAGGTTCAATATTATTGAGTAAATTATATTTTAGAATAAGTAGACACTCAGCAAATGTCGTGTTCGGCTTTAATTTTGCTTACGCTTTTAAATGATTTTCAAGCAATTTTTTTAGACAAATGTCTTGTTCAGCTTAACTTTCGTAATTTTGAAAGGTTGATTTTAATTGCAATGACCGTCGATTTCACAATCTAGAATTATTATTTGTAATCTAATTCATTAAAAGTAAGTATGATTTTTTTATTATCTCGGTTGTTCAAATGTTGACGGTTACAAAATTATATTTTTTAATATTGACGTGATTAGTTGTTCTAATAAAATTAATATAAAAAAATTATCTTAAAAATCTGTTAATGTTATCATGATATTCAAAATTCCGACGAAGTTAAAGAAGTTGCATTATCTTTGTCAACATTGAAATCGTAAAACAAATACAAAAAATACCATCATCTTTGAAAAGAAATATTGCGACTCTTGATACGACGTCGCGTACGAAGACGATAATAATAATAATAATAATAATAATAATAATAAAAGAAAAGAAAAGAAAAATCAATGCCCTGGCGTATAAAGCACGTCTACACGAGTACGTGCCAACAGATCAAAAGCATGCGATAAATATTCCTTCCTTCTTTATTCATGTGTTGTTGTTTTCACTTTCGCCGGTGGATAAAAAAACGGAAAATATTCCGCATGCACCGAAGGAACGATGGGTCACGCCTTCGCAAATGGGCAAAAGACGACCGAAATGATCCGATCCATCCGTGAACGGATTGATTCCAGCAAATGTTTCCAGGAAGACGCCAAGCCCCCAACAGGTGGAAGGAGAGGAGAGAACGGACGAAGATGGGCGGTGGGAATCAATTATTGGCGGAGGATCGATGCCGGTGGAGATGAAATTATCGTCGTTTCGTTTATTTCGATTTGATTTTACTAAAATTAACTTTTTATAAATTTTTACGTATCTTTATTATCATACAAATTTTAATATATGATATGATTGCCGTTGATGTTTTCACCGTAGAAATATTTACTATATTTACTATATTTACTGTATAACATAGCTCCACGTAATACTTATTATCAAACAAAGCATAAATTCAAATTTCAAAACCATACCGTTTGAGTTGTCTTTAAAAAAAGGTCCCAAGTTTTTTAAAAATGGGTCCCAGTTCTCTATGACACTTATAATAGAAAACTAATTCTAAAGTTAACTAAATTTAAGCTATTTTTTAAAAATTTGAACTTTTTCGCAGAAATAAAGACAATTGAGTAATTTTAGTGTTTTAATTTAAAATTTTTAAAAAAGTAAAAAAGAGAATAAATGAAAATTAATCTTGATATAATATTAATCGTTAGATTAAATATTTATAAAATTAATTTTATATAGATGTTACTAAAAAAATATTATCCTTAAAAAAAAAAAATGAAATTCCAACCATACACAAACTACGAACACGACATCAAACGATGCATTAATGGTTTTACGTCTCCTCCGTAACGTTTGCCGTAATCTTCCTTCTCACGTTCCTGAGGCATCGACGATGACGTGACACGTGGACGATCATTACTAATAATAAAAAATAATATTATTATTAATATATCACGGCCTGTGAAGACTTCTACGACCATGTCGGGTGGTTGGGTCCGACGGGGGCCTATCGATTTTGTTGACCGTGAGAGGTAGGGTGGTGCGTTCAGGTCTACTGCGCGTGGATCCGAGAACAAGCTAGTCGGATCTTGAAGTCCTCGTTGAATTAGAATAGGATTGCCCGCAAATCTCGTATAAACAGGTATCGATCATTCATGTGATATATTTTTTTTATAAAAAAAGTTCTATAATGGTGATTATAAAATCACGAGGTTATTTTTGCAAAAATCACAAACGTTACGATTCCCGCCATCCATCTCGACCAAACCACACGCACAACTGACGTCCAACGACCAACTTTGCCCAATCTCACGTTCAATGCGATAAGTAAATGAAAAAACTCGGTCAAACGTTATTATTATTGTTTAAAGTATAGAAAAAAATCAAAAACGCCATTGCTGCCGAAGCCAGCTGTTGTCAGCGCATCGTTCAATTCCTTCGTCTACGTGAAACCGACCCTCGCACACTTAATTTTATTTTAATTTATTATATTTCCCAACTCCCTAGGTGGTCACGTCCGTACCTGTCGCCTGATTACGAAAATTCAGCGAAAAATGTAACGCACGTCACATGTAACGCTCGACAGTAGAGACTGTGGAGGCGCCGTCGTTTCCGTCCGTGGCGCAAACCCCCCGCCATCGTCACGATTGTGGGGGTGGGGTCCAGGCACAGGGATTGGCGTGCGCGATGACGACGTCTCTGTCGTCGTCCCACCACGATGTCGATGTGTCGTTTGAGAATAAACTTTATGATTTTTAATTTTAATAAAAAATCATATTTTTTATAATTTAAAGTTAAAAATTGTTAAAACTTATTGTCAGACGATTTCAAAGAAGACGACGCAGGGCCGTCATGCTGGACCCAAATCGACGACGGCCCAACAACGATTTCTGACCACGCGTAGGCGGAGTTCTCGCCTTTATCCGCCATTGCCGTGTCCATTCTCGTACGATTGCTGGCCACCGCCCGAATACTTTTTCTTGGTTGGCATTGTATGACCGTAACGATTTTATTCGTTTTCGTTACTTTTCGCTCATCCGTATCGTCTTTTTTTTTCAAAAGAAAAAGTCGAAAAAAATGTAAAGTTAAAATATTACTTTATATTGATATATCAGATTAGTTTTAAATTTAACATAACATATATTTATAAAAAATGATGTATTAATTTTTGTACGAAGAATAGAATCAAAGTTCGTTTAACGTATCATTTATAGATAGTTTTTTTTGAGAATTAGTTTTGCAAAGATTTTTACTTTACATGGCATATATTTTTAACAAACGTTGTAATGAAAATAGAGATTTTCATTTTAGTGGTTAAAGGAAGAAATAAAAAAGAATTTTTTATCTTAGCAATTATTTCAACCTAAAAAATAGGTTTATTGTTCACCTACCCTTTGTTTGTATCCATGGAATTCATAAAAATTAAATTGATATGAATTTAATTTCATAGATCACTTATTTGTGCTGATAGAATTGAATTCAATTTACTTTTGATGGTATCATTCACTCTTTAGTTAGTGACAGAAATGAAATTTAGACTCATAAGGTCTGAATTGTCTAAAATTTAATTAATTCAAGTTTCTTTGTTTGCTTTTATTCGATCGTAAAAATTTTAAATTCCGTTCAATTCTGAAATTAAAATTTTTACCGAATGGAGTTTATAAAAATTAACCCGAATGCGGTTTGTAGTTTCGTTTGACAATGAATTTTTCAAAGATTTTTACTTTACAGAATGCAAAGATTTTTATTTTATAGAATATATGTTTTTAACAAATGTTATAATAAAAGTGGAGGTTTTCATTGTAGCTGTGAAAAGAAGAAATAAAAAAGATTTTTTTATCTTAGCAATTATTTCAACTTAAAAAATAGGCTTATTATTCACCTAGCCTTTGTTTGTGGTTATGAAATTCATGAGAATTAAATTGATATAAATTCAATTCTTATGATCATTTATTTGTATCGATAGAATTGAATTCATTAATTTATTTGTGATGGTACCATTCATTCTTTAGTTAGGATAAAAATGAAAATCGGGTTCATAAGGTTTGAATTGTCTGAAATTTAGTTAGCTTGAACTTCCTCACGTATTCAATTTTGCTTAATGGCATGTTTGTGCATCGCTTAAGATTAAAGAGAACTAGAAATTTTGACAATCAGACAAAAGCAAGCAAGAAAGCTCGAGTTAATTGAATTTCAAATGATTCATACTTCGTCAATTCAGATTTCATTTTTGTCTTAAATTGAAAATTGAATAATATCGACATAAATAAATTTAATTTAATTTACTTGATACAGAATAAGTGATTCATGAGAATTGATTTTATCTCAATTCAATTTATTTTGAGTAATTCTATGTACATAAACTTACCTCTCATACGTAACTTTGCCAAACAAAATTTATGTAGTTGGAAAAGAAAATACCAATTGGACGCGGTCCGAAGGCCCATTTGCGGGCCCAACAACTAGCAATCCGCAGCCAGTCGATTTACCCGTGCCAATTAAGTTCGCACGCACCCACGACAAATAATGAAATTATCATAAACGTTACATTTTCCAACAAATAACGAATTAGATTAAACAATTTCACATGGAACAAATTAACGATGAGGTATGTATTGTTCCAAGTAAAAGCTCACACATGGACGAGCAGCACAGGGAAGAAGAGAAAGATGGTGGTGATCCCAAACGCAAGCCGGCGAATCGAACGCCTTACCGTTTATTCTCAAGAGTGGTGGTGATTGATGAAGGGCGTATGTAATGATAATACGCCTCGCACATGGCTCAGACGTCTCTGTCCCTCTTGCACTCCGGCGGCATGCTGGAGTACCTGGAGCGGTCGTTGCAGTAGTTGTAGATGGTGTACTTGCGGCGGACCCACGCGAGCCGCCGCCACTGGCGGCCGTCCAGGTCCCGGAACTCCTTCTGGTCCCACCACCTCCTGCCCTGCGTCGCGCAGAACTTGGCTTCCAAGGACGCCTCGCAGCCGTCGACATGGAAGCCCCGGTATGAAGCCACGAACGGGGCCTTGCTCCAGTCCGTCTTCTCCAGGCCGCCCCGCGTCGCCCAGTCGTCGGCGTTCCAGAGGCTGGAGTAGATCTTCATTGGCTGGTCGAAGGGGAACCTCACCCCGAGGTCCTTGCAGTTCTTGAACACCCGGATCGGGACGTCGTCCACGAAGAACCTGCCGCGTACATGATCGATCGGTCGCGGATTAAAGAACTAGTAGCGTTAGGAAACAACGTACGTAATTAACCAGCTGTTTAATTTTAATTAGCGATCTTTGTCAAGTGTTAAATTGAGCAGCACGCACGCACATGTTAGCGTTCTTAAAAAGATAAGAAACATTTCCTCAGATCATGCATGCATGCACCTAAATATATGTATTTACCATGATCACATGATGTACACGTCCTCCTACATGGGATCAATTATTGCTTACATGTATAAAACAACCATAATATTATTAACATCGATTCATGCATGTCTGTTTTTCTTTTCTGGGTTAATTTTTTTTTGCGTGAGTTTTAGAATTTGATGTTTAGGATTTAGTGTTAAAGTTACGGACATAATTGCGAACTTATAAAAAAAAATTACTTTTTAAAAGTGAAGATTTGAACCATTACATTTATAAAGAATTCATAGGATTTGAAGCAACGTTTTAAGAATTGATAAAATTTGAGAGAAGAATAAAAGATATAAATTTTAATATATAATTTTTTTTCATATTAATTATTATTTAACTTTAACTTTATTTATTTTACCCAAACCGATCGCGTAAAAATGACAGGGACCGATCACAGATTTCCATCAAGATTCCTTCTGCCACGCACGTGACAGGTGCTTCGTTGAGCAAGTACAAATCACATGGTCTGTGTTTTTTTTTCTCTGGAGTTGGGTTCTGGTCCTGTTTTCTGGAACCTACAAATCACATGGTCTGTGTTTTTTTTTCTCTGGGGTTGGGTTCTGGTCCTGTTTTCTGGAACCTACAAATCACATGGCCATGGTTGTCTTCTTCCGCTCACAGTTTGCAGGAGAAGAATACTTGTCCCCCGATTACGCAACCATTCGGTGGGGCATGGATTGAGGATGAAAGAATTGTTTTAATTTCGACGGAGATGGAGGTGAAAGATACGTCCTACATCAATACCAAGTTCTCATAGGGTATCTCTCATGGAAGAATCTTCTTTTTTCGATTGTCTCTAGCAGTGAAGGATGGGTCATGGATGATGATGTCTTGTTCAAATTCAAGTAGGACATGTGGAAAAGAGAAACAGAGAAGAGACTAATCTACCCAACGGAAATCTGAACAGTTACTAGCTAGAGAGCGTAATGCAGTAGTAAATCATAGAAGAAGAAAGGAAGAAGAAGAGGAGGTGGGAAGGGAGAGCATACACTATCTGGTACATGTTCCAGAGAACTGCGTAGGAGTGGTATTCTTTGGTTGGATCAAACCAGAGGTAAGTCCTTTGCTCCCTGTCTCCTTTGCCACCGGAGAACACATTTGTCTGGAGTATGTAGGGCTGACCGGTCCTGTTCCCCAAGAACTCGAAGTCTATCTCATCATGTTCCGAGTTCTGGGACGAAAGCTGATAGACAAACAAAGCAAACAGAAATAACGAAGACAAGGTGTTTGTTAATATGGCGTTATTTGCAATGCAGCTATTCATAGATTCTGCTTACATAAAATGCCGTCACTGTTCCAGCAGAATCGCCAGGAACCATCTTGATCTGCATGCTGAAGTGGCCGAACAAGTAGGATCCCTTCGACTGGAAGCCGGTGCCTGGTGGAGAGATCCAGTTAACATTAGTAGATATAGGTACGCCAGCTGATGTATGTATGGAAATTAATAATCTCGAGCGTACGCCTACCTGTGTACTTGTCCAACGACAGGTGCACCTCATTGCCGCCGTTTATGTACTTGATGTGGTCGCCCGCCCATGTAGGGACGTAGTTCCTCCCGAAGGGCGCGTACACTGGTCTCCTTGGAGTGGCAGCCATGGGCGCCGATGCGGCTGCCAGGCACATGAAGCATATGACCATCCAAGAGCAGCCCATTGTTGGACCGGCCTCTGCGAGGAACGCACCAAGAAGAGGAAAAAAATGGGTCAGTGCAGATCGACAGGCAGCACCGCTCAGATCAAAGATGCCAGAGGTCTCGATGGGTCTGCGTCTCGCAGCGTTACCAGCAGAAGAGAGGGAAGGCACAAGGGAGGAAGCATGGGATGGGGCTTAAGTAAGAAGCGAAGAACAGAGGTGGTGCGACGTTTGCCGAACTGTACAGGAAGAACAATGGTACCGATATTGTTAATTTTTGCTGTGGTACAGCTATTACCTGTGCGCTTCGGCTGTGCCTCAATTATTGACTTGTTGAAAAGACGAATTTTTATTTATTATCAATAAATTTTAAGATAAAAAATTTATATATTATCACGGTAGATTTATACATGCATATTTATGATATAATATTTTAATGTTAATTTTTGTTTGATAAAAATTATTTAATTTTATAAAATTTTTTATGTATCATTATCACTGTATAAATTTTGAATAGACTTGGATGAGAGTATTTATACCCAAGATTACAATGGTAAAAAACATTTCTAAAAATGTTAATCCAGCAGTTACAAGTTACTAAAGTTTTAACACTTCCCCTTGAGTTGAACATTGTAAATGTTGTTAATGCCCAACTTGGGTATCATTTTGAAGAAAATTCTATGATCTACAGGCTTAATGAAGATGTCTACTAATTATTTCGTTTCTTGGACATGTCTAGTGGTCACTATCTTCTTTTGAATTTTTTCTCTTATAAAGTGATAGTCAATCTCGATATGCTTAGTACGTTCGTGGAATATTGGTTACAATGTGAATGACCACCTTGTTATCGCATAAAAGTTCTATTGGTTTAATTACCTGCACACCAAAATTGCCTAATAAGTATATTAAACATGTGATTTCACAATAAGTAATAGCTATGATTCTATATTACGCAAGATCTAGACACAATGTTCTGCTCCTTTGTTTTCCAAGATATCAAACTATCACGGAAAATGGCATAGCTTGTCATGGATCATTGTTTGGTGGGACAATATCCTAATTTGCATCACTGTAAACTTTAATGTTAAAATCATAATAAACTTTAAGATCCAAATTGTTAGTCACAAAATAAAATAATCCTTATTCTAGAGCATTTTTCAAATAACATATAACCTTTACAACAGCTTCATAATGTTCTTTGTAAAGCTCATTCATGAATTGACTTAAGTGTGTTATAGCAAAAGTAATGTTTGATCTAGTAATAAGCAAGTAAATTAATTTACCTACAAGTCTCGTGTAATGTTCTGGATCATGAAATAATTAAGTTAACATATTTGTTTTCATAAAGTTAACTTATGAGAATCTTACTAGGTTTGCAACCTAAAAGATCTAAGACATATTTCCTTTGAGACAAGTTAATTCTGTTTTTGTTTTTAATGATTTCTAAACCAAGGAAGTATTTAGCTTTGCCCAAGTCCTTAATGGAAAAATGCTAGTGGAGATTATTTTTTAAGTTATTTACGATGTCAATGTCATTACCCGCTATTAAAATGTCATCAACGTAATCTAAAACCACTACATGGATTTGGTTTCAAAATTACTGTACAAATTTTTATTTTATAATTCACTATTAAATTAGTTTAAATTCGTTTGATAATAAAATTGAACTTTTAACTTTCAATTCCTCACAAATTACTATAAAATACCTTATTATCAAATGTACTCTTAGATATCAATGCTGTGAGATATGAGATGTCAACATTATGCGTGGTTGATTCACAAAGTCCCCTTTATCCTCTCCTACCACACTTGAGTTTGGATACTGTTCACATTTGCACGAGAGTAGCAAAGATTTAAAAAATATAAATTTAAAAATTGATGTAAATTTTTTTAAAGATTTAAGGTATTATTGGTTTTTTTTGAATTTGAAATAGTTAAAATTATAAAATAAATTATGAAGTAAAAATAATAATGATATAATGTAAAATTAAAGTTAAAGTTAAAATTTTAAAAAAATTTGAATGATACCTAAGTTATAATTGTTCTATCTATGGTGCTGACACCGTCGAGAATTTTTAATTGAGAAGCGCGTCGATCGAGATCTGACGGTCGTGATGTGAGCACGCGTCCACGTGAGTGGTCACCGTCACCGATTCTCTGTCCACGTGTCTCAAGTTCGAGGCATGCATGCACGGTAATTTTTTAAATGGTCCTTTTAATCATTTTGTTTTTTTACAAAATCAAAGGTAATTTTACAAGTCGATAATGAAAATTAATAGCCTTTTTCTGTTATTTTTGTTTCTGTTATTTTTTTTGACATTCATTGCTAATATGTGATTATAAAATATCATTAAAATTTTTAAAATATTATAGAGAAATTAAATTAATTAAATATATTAATTGTTTATAATTATTATATTAATGGAACGAATTGAGGTAAAGATATGGTAAGAAATTAATTACTTCTATTAGATAGAAATAAAGGTCCAATACACACAGTACAAGTGTTTTTTCTTTCATTCATCAAAGTTCAATCCTTTTATCATCTTTCTCCTTTCTTTGTTGTTGCTCATCGGTGTAATATCGTTCATTCATATTATATAGTAATTAATTATTGTCTACACATATCTTATACAAACTAAAATTTAATATTATATACGATTTTTTCACCAAAATCAACTAATGAGTACGTAACATTCAAGATTTATATATGAAAGAAACATATTTTTACAACATTTATACTTATCAAACATTTTTCGATTATATGTGAATTTTTTTCTTGATATCATGATGATTATGTGTTCTGATGTTTACAAATTAAATGTGATATTTTTTTTTTTAAAAAATAAGACAAACAAAAAAGGCCTTCGTTCCATCCAACACACAACACCACCACCACCTTGGAAAATGAAATGAGTAGGGCAGGCAATTTTTATAGGTTTGATTACATTCATAAATTTAGGGTGCCACGTAGTTTTCGAGATAATTTAAATTTAAATATATTTTAATGAACGAAAAGAGATTTTTATCATAAAAAAATTCTCCATAATAATTTCGGCCTTGGCCTTCAATTTAATCCCTTACAAGCGTGGCGCCAGAAGTAAAAATTATCCACGACACCCATGCATCGCGATTATATCAATATATTTTATTGGACCGCAGATTTCAGTTGGACATTATTGAAAGACCGATCAATTGAATAATAATCACAGCAAAACAAAACAATATATTGTATTATTATGGGATGCTGTGACAACTCTACTCTTCTGTCAGCGTGTTGGGCATATGACATTGTCTGATTGTCATGGTGAGCATAATATCTATTGCATAATATTATGCATGCATGCTGCAAACTTTTTTTATTTATTATTTAAATATCAGTATGTTCAATGCATAGGGGCGCCATTATAACTTCGTTCAGTTAGGTTTAATTTTGTACAAATTTTTAATATTATTATTACTATATAAACTTAATATATAAACATCTATCACGAGTCTTAACTCTGCATTGTAATTACTACGTAGTTTTAATTTTATTTACGAAATTAATTCTATAACTTTATTTAACTCTCAAATTTAATTGAAATTTTCTTTAAATGAAGCTTACGTTTACTATCTGGTTAAAGTTGTGAGGTGTAATTGGAGAACGTGGAAAGAAGATTAGATGTAGTATGTGCGTTAATTTGGTCAACAATGAAGAATAATCATCCAACTTTGTGAATAAATGAGATATTATATATAGATTTTACTTTACTAAAATTAATTAATTTTAAATGTGAAATAACTCACAAGTGTTACAAGAATCTTAATTTCACTCATGTTTTTAACGTGTAACTATTTTTTCTAACATATATTATAATATAAGAATCTCGGATTTTCTTATTTTAAGTAATGTGAGACCAATAAGATTCCAAGAAGCAATTTGCAAGTACATGTAAAATTATGGTCTTATTTAGAGTCAGTTTTAACTAGTTGATTTCTAAAATCATTTTCAATATCGTTATTATTACACAAATTTTAATATATAAACTTCTATCATTTTAATTATATGTAACTTCAATTTCTTTTATGAAACTAATTGTAATTTTAATTTTATTCAACTTTCAAAACTATAACCCCAAATTGGGAATATGATGTTTTGATAGTATGTATAAATCAAAATCTCAAGTAACGTGGAACCGTGCTACAAATGCGAACATAGGTGTTGGTTCCTGCGCTACAACTTATAAGTTATTCGTGTGGGTGTTGGGAAAAGCGAGGGCCTAACAAGACAGGAACGAAACAAACAAAACTACAACCAAAAATCAATCACAAGCAACACACAGAATTTTTACGTGGAAAACCTCCTCAGTGAAAGGAGGAAAAACCACGAGACCTTCTCGGTCCAGGTAACTTGCACTCTGTTGTTAAAGGGGGTACAAATGTTCTTCTCAAGTTCTCAACTTGAGATCAGCACAACCATATATTATCTTCAATCAACAGTAATAATAATAATAGTGAGAAGTATAAACCGAAATGTCGATCTGAACACTATCTGATCACAGTCCAAGCTCTATCTGACAGTCCAAGCCCTATCTGGCCTTCGTGCGTCTGAGCACGGTCCACGCTTCACGTGTCCAAGCACTCCATGCTCACACGTCTGATCAGCCACAACCGAGCGCAGGCCACGCCCAGTCTACCTTCACGCGGACCGAAGCCTGTTCGGCCCGTCCTCTGTCGGAACCACCACACGCCTTCACTGGAATCGGCGACTCCACGCGCCTCTCGTCTTCGTCGGGATCGGCGACTCCATGCACACACCTGCTCGCCTCTCGGAAGCACTGGAATCGGTGACACGGGACAGTCCACCGAACACCTGCGCACCTCTTCCCGTCGATCGCCGGTGGCACCACTCAAGAGCCACTCGTGCGGTTATCTCGTTGACCGTTGAAGCCAGCGACGCCACGCGCACACTTGCTCGCCTCCTCCTGTCTTCTCCGGGATCGGCGACTGGAGGCTTCAATCGCCAGAAATCGAGGGCTCGATTTCGCCCTAATCCTCGCATCGTCGGAAGTCGAGGGTTTTCAATTGCCCTCTCTCTGTATTTTTCCCCAAAATCAACCCCCTACAATCAACCTGCGGGAAGAAAAAAAAAAGATTTGGGTCACCATCCGCAGGCCGATGGAGGAGGTGGAACCCGGCCCAACAGTGGGTTCCTTGGTTTCCTGTCATGTTTTGTCCACAACAAGTGGTGTTTTTAGTAACCCTAGAGATGGGATTCCTTCTGTTCTTGGCGTGCCTGATGCTTTTCTGTGTACCTACATATCTATATATCTATGTATCTCTATTTATATATGTATCTGTGTGTATTAAACCGTTATGTGGGGCTGCCAAACACATGCACCCAAGGCCCACCGGTCGTTGAGGGGAGAACATCAGAGAGAAATTAATCGACGTCCTCCTGCAGCATCCGCCGACAGCCAAAACACTGAATTTGTAGATCGAAATAGCATCCATCATCCAGCAGAGCTGTGTGATGTATAGATTGATAGATTTCCATTGCCATATATTGGAAGCCATTAATTTGTAGAGTTAAAAGCTTGCAGCTAGTTTTGGTGGTTTAGGGGTTCTCTAGCTTAGAACATCAACGTAACACTAAACACTATGTAGATAATGAACTGCTTCCATATATGTCGTTATAATTATTTAATTCAAGAGTACTAGCTGCAGAATATTCTGATGCAAATTACTGTATTCAACCTTTCAGAAATGCTTAAACTTCGACAACTATTCAGTTATGCACTTGTTCCACATCTGAAATTAATTTTCAGTAGCAAACAGATTTGAAATTAATTAACGACTAAAAGATGGATAAACTCAGTGGTGAGGGACAAAAAAACTGAAAGTTGAATGGGATGCTGCCGACACGAATATGTATTGAGCAAGCACGAAATGTGGGTCACAGATTCACAGTGCACACACATGCATGTATATATATATGTGTGTGTGTGTGTGTAAGACTCTCAACACAATGTGGGTCACAGATTTAAAAATAAGCATGGCAGTGATAATGGGTAGGCCTTCCCAGTCTCTCAGTCCAAATTGCATTAGAAAAATTAAAATTTTGTATCTATGCATGGGGTTGGCCAGATTTTTTATTACTTTATACAAATAACAAGTTTGGCATCTACGTAAGGATCATACTTGAGGAGGAGGATGTCTTACGAACATTACAGAGAACATGCACACTGCCACCAAAGTTAGACAAACATATAAGTTTTATTTGTTAACAAAATTTTAGTTCTAACTTTAACTCTAATAACTGTATAGAGTTGGAGTTAAAAGTAATTTTATAAATAATGTTAGAACTATAAAGTAAATTGTGAGATGAAAGTTTATGTATAAGAGTTTGTATGGTAACGATGATGCATTGAAGTTTATGTAAGAAATTGAAACTAAAGTAAATTAAACAAGCAAGAACATAAATGATAAATCCTTAGCCTATGATATAAATGATCCCTCTTTCATCGGTTAGTTAATTTAGACGAGAAGATTCCATGTAATATGAGAGTTAGACTTTCATACTCTATCGTAAGATACATGTAGGTTATCAATCAAAAAGAAGTGTCTAATACCACACGTATGGGGAAACATTGGAGACAGTCTCACATTGGAAAAAACTAAGGATAAGTCTTAATTGAACATATAACATAGATGTTCTCTTTTTCATCAATCAACTTGTTTTGATAAAAAGATTCTACATGATATCAAACTTATTAGACTTACTCTATTGTAATATACATGTAAATCATCAGTCAAAAACAAAGTACGTAGTGTCACATGTACAAGCATGACTCCAAAATGGATAACGAACAATATTCTCATAAAAAAGATAAATCATTTGACCTCGCTTAGTTAATGTTTATTAGAACAAGCATCACTCTGTCTTGCTTCACGAAGGGACATGAATATCCGGTAGATCTGAAATAAAAGCTCAACGTACTTGATCTACCATTTGTTGTTAAAAATTCGAGTCCACTTCTAAACGTACTAGGCCCAACTACTTAAAATGGGCCTGTCACACCTGGGCCGAAGGGCTGGCAAATGGTGGGGCTAAATGCGTCCATTCATCGTACACAAGTAATCGAACACGAGCTGGGATAAGTGGGCCGTAATTTTGAATTTCCTAAAACAAAATTCAGCAATAAATTTTAATTTAATTACTGTAAATGATGTCCGCTCATCAAATATTCAAATAATGAATTTTTTTTTTGAAAAATCTAAACACCATGCAGAATTTCCAAACCAGCTCAAACAATAATCAAACGTCCGTAAATCTATTATAAGTAAATCTATTATATTCCAAAACACCCGTTCTTTAATGGTTATTAATGAAATTTTATAAATGGTTACTTCTTTAATGGTAATCAAATTTTTTGAAAAGGTAATCACATAATTAAACTTTTATTACATAATTGATTATGCAATTCTAATATCATTTATTTTATTATTTTCAATTCTAGTTCTTCGTAGTTGTTAAAACTTACTTTACAATAAGTAAAATCGAAAACAAACACACCCAAGTTCCAATGATTTTGTATCATATTTGTGAATTCTCTTTTGCCAAAATCAATTAACTGACAGAATATAACAATTATGTATATCGTCGATTTAAAATATATCAGCAATTTTTATAATATAGGATTATCATCATGAATATGAGTAGGAGCAACAGGGTGACCTGCATGCTATTATCTCCCAACAGTATGTGTATTTACAATTTTATTTGGTAAAGTTTATATATTAAGTAAGAGTTTAAGTTTTTTTTAGACTGAGACGATATTAAGTTGAGAAAATATTTTTTTATTTCTCCTATGATAACTATAATAAAAGAATTTATTTCTATTATATCATTTATTAAAATAAATACTTATATAATAAAAATTCTTTATAAATTTTATATTTAAACGAAACTTACAGAATTGGTTCTTCCAATCAACCCGTAATGTTTCACGCAGCTGCAGACGTTGCTTTAAATCAGCAATGTTGCTCGAGATCTAACAGGATCTAGTTGAATTTGACCGTGCCTTCAGTTCATGCAAATGTGAGATTTCCGGTGAGGTTGTATTAAGGCTTTGGCGGAAGCAATTGAAGATTTTTTGGGTCTAATCTACTTCTTTCCTCTTCACCTTCCTATATACATAATGAGAGAAAAATTATGTAGCTAGATCTCCGCTCCAACCACACTCACGTATATCCATTCCACCCAAGAATATCAACTTTCTCCCCATTTGTTGGGTGGACGTACCGATCATGAATCCATGATGAAAGTGGTCTTCATGATCATTCTCCACTGTACGTATCCACCACCATCGAAGCTGAACTGTGACTTTGGTCAACGGATAGGATTATTCTGTCAACATGGGCGCCCAGCCGCCCTATGTGTTTTCTACGGAAGTTGACCGGCACCATGAGCCGTCGTCCGGTCGTCGTCGGCGCTACTTGGATCTGAGAAAAAAAGGGCTTCCTTTTAATAACCGATGGCATGGGCGTGGGAGGTAGGGTTGTCGTTTTGATAACGGAGAGATTAGATTTTTTTTTTCTCGAAAAGTTTTTTTTAAAATAAAAATCTACAATACAAAGTTAAAGATAAACGATGGTTTTGTTTATTAACGAAGTCTCAATTTCAAATTCAATAATTGTGAAAAATTGTAATTAAGAGTAATTTCACAAATGATATTAAATTTATATAGTAAATTGTGATGTAAAAATTTGTATATAGAAATTTATATAATGTTGATGGTATATAAAAATTTATATAAAATTAAAATTAAAATTAGAATTATCAAATAAATAATGTCAAAATTTCAAGATGAATAGATGTTAAAAAAGGTTGAAGTTAGATCAGGTAAGAAAACAATTGTTATTTTTCTTCTTTGTCACTTCAATTTAAAAGTAAAATTTATATAAAAGATCATCAGTGATGAAAGTACCAATTATAAAAAATTTCGAGTAAAAATTTACTTCTCATTTTTCCTCTCCAACTTTTTTTTTTTCCGAAAAGTTTGGTAATATTATTTATTATGGTACAATTTGGTGCGGCTACGCGTGGATGCCGGACAATTAATGTGACCGTGGAAGGGCAATAATACCCGTAAGGGCGAAGTTTTTTTTAAGCATATGTCCACTGTGGTATCGTAGATGCCTTTTATAAATTTAAAGGTGCATGTATTGTCATATGTGAATGGCGAGATCCATGTATTAAAAGAAAAAAAAGAAAAATCAATCGTTCTTTGAGCAAGAAGATTACAACTTTATTTGTTTGATTAACTTTAATTTTATATAAATTTTTATATATTATCGTTACTATATAAACTTTGTTATACAAATTTTTACTTCAAAATTTCTTATGTAATACTAACATCATTTACAAAATTACATTTAATTTTAACTCTTAATAATTATTAAAATTGAAGTTAAAATCGAAGTTGGGAATATAAGAATTATCTCTATTTGTAATTTGGTTTAATTTAAACATCTGACATTGATTTTTTTAAATTAAAAAATTTAAAAATCTCTATTTAGGCAATTAATTACAGCATCTTTCTAAAAATTTTGAAAATCAGTTTCTAAATTCTACGATTTAAAAATAAATAAATTATGAATTACCATTTAAATTTTTTTTAATTCTTATTAAAATACGTGATGTTTGAAAATGATTTTTGAAATAATTAGATTTATTAATTATCTATCACTTCAAATTCAAACTTTCGTGTCATTTTATATTAGAGTTGTTAATTGGGCCGTGTTGGCATAGCCTAGTATGGCACAAATTTTTTTGTGTGCCATGAGTTATGTTTGGGCCGGACGTTCAAGTAGTTCCTACCATGTTGACATGGCACGAATTCCAATAAGAAATAGGTATGGCTTAGCCCAGCATGAGATTACAAGGTAGGCTGTCAGAGGGGGCGAGGTGGAAGGCTGTGCAGGTTGGCGGGGTGATTGGTCGTCGAGTTGTAGGAAGGGGGGAATTGGTTGTCGGTGTGTTGGTCGACAGGTTGGGGAACTGTGCCTGAGCTGGCCACTGGGTCATTGGGCTGATAGGTTGTAGCGCCAGATCACGGGAAGAAGAGTCGAAGTGGGGAAGGAAAGATTGGAAGAACTAAAGAAGAGGAGAGAAGAAGGGAAGACAGGAAGAAGTGGAGAACTGAATTAAAGTCTGAAGAAGAGAAAAAGAAGAAGAGGAAGAGTTGAAGTGCCTAGGTTGGCTATCGGGTTGCGGTGCTGGGTCTCGAGAAGAAGAGTCGAAGATAGGAAGGTAAGAACTGAAGAAGAGGAGAGAAGAAGAAGGGAAGATTGGAAGAAGTGAAGAATTGAAGTCTGAAGAAGAGAAGAAGAAGAAGGGGAAGAGCCAAAGTCAAAGTGCAATGGTCGGTCGATGTCACGATGTACAAGGTCCAACGGTCAGGTCCTCGAGGTTGGCGTGCAATGGGCGGGGTATGCAACGAGCGGCCGGTTGCCACGTCCAACGGCCAACATGTGGCCCACTTACGCGTAACGGGCGGCTTGCTTTTGCACAATGAGTAGTTGGTTGCCGCATCAAATGGCTAATGGGTGGGCCGCTTCCATGCAACGGGTGACCCACTTTCGCCCAACGGGAGGCAATCGCGTCAAGTTTTCTCTATAAATTGTGGGAGTTGGGTTTTTTTTTTCACCCAACTCCTCATCTCCTCCACTCCAATCTCAAATCTCAAATCTCAATTTCTCAAATTTTCTCACTCAATTCACATTTCACAAATCATAAACAATGGCCTACTACTAAGGTCAAAGTTCTGGAGGCTATGGATATCTTGAAGAAAACTTTTCTGAAGTTGAAGTAACGCCTTCAATGGAGATTACTAGAGCTTCAACTTTAACTGTGCCGCCAAAGAAGTCTTGGAAGAGAGTTTCCATTTTGTCAAAGTACATAATAATGATGAAAGCTATAATAGACAGCACTTCAGAGGAACGAGCCTTCTGCAACTTTTGTAATGTTGTTTTCTCTTGCAAAACATTTGGCGGTACAGGTCATTTAATTAAACATATTAGTATATGTGAAAATAGGAATAATGATAAAATTATTCAAACCCAACTTTCTTTTACTTCTGAGGGTAGTGTTAGTTCATGAACTTATGATTCTGAAAGGGCTAGAGACTTGCATGCTAAATTTATTTATCAAAAAGATTTACCAATAAGTTTTAGAGAAAATAAACGTTTGATGAATATATTAGTAAAGCATATTGTCCACAATATAAAATATATCTAGAAATACTATTAAGTTAGATATTATGAATTCATTTAATATGTTTAGATTAGAAATTATTAATATTATTAGTACAATAATGACATATATAGCATGTACTTCAAATATTTGGTTAGGTAGAACTAAAGATGGGTACATAGCTATAACTGCATATTATATTGATGAAAATTAGATTTTACAAAAAAAGATTAATAAGATTTAAAAAAATTCAACATCCACATACTGCTGAAATTTTTTTTGCAAACATTATGGAAATTTTTGATTTATATGGAATTAGAAATAAAATAGGTAGTATAACTTTTGAAAATGTAGCTAATAATACTATAACAATACCAATGTTTAAAACTAGAATAAGTCCACCAAATGGTTTTAAATTATTTCACCAAAGATGTATGTCATATAATTAATATTATTGTATAATCAGGTGCAAAAGAAATTGAAATTTATATTAAAATTATTAGGGATGCTGTAAGTTTTATAAGTAGTTCAGGAAAGCAGCAGCAACAATTTAATAAAACATGTGATTCTTTTGAAATGCCGCATAAGAAATTCTCTTTAAATGTTCAATATAGGTGAAATTTATTATATTTAATGTTAGAAAATATATTACCATATGAAAGTTTAATAATGTCTATGTGTAATCGTCATCATTGTGATGATTATCAACAACAATTAAATGATGATCATTTTAAAATTGTAAAATGTTTTGTTGAATTTTTAAAACCTTTTTATGATGCAATGGTTAGATTATCAGTAATTTATTATTCTACATCTGTCTATGCATTGCATCATTTATATGATATTTCACGAGTTTTTAATAAGTATGAGGCATATCCATTTTTCCAACCAGTACTAAATAGGATGAAACAAAAAAATTTAAAATATTGGAATGAAATCCCTATATTATATATTTTGAGTGCATACTTAGATCCTAGGTGTAAAATAAGATATGCTATTAAATTAATTAGGGAAATACAAATGAGTTTAGGTGTAGATTTAGGATTAAATGTTAATACTATAGAAGAATAATTAAATCAAATGTTTAATTTATACACAAAGATATGGATTAAGAGTAGAACTTTCTTCTCTACCAATGTTCACAATACCAAAATCAAATGTTGGACCATTTTCAAATTGTTAGGCATTTTTACAAGATTCAAGATTTGATGAAGATATTCTAACATCATCATCATCATACAATTATAATCCTATAGTATTTAGACAAGAATTAATTAATTTTAATTCAACTAATCACCCATCATTATTATTTATTCAACATTCTAACTTAAATACATTTGATGTTTTAAATTAGTGGAGGCAACAATCAATGATTTTTCCAATATTATCAATAATGGCAAAGGACTTATTAATAATTTCAGTATCTTCAATAGCTTGTGAACAAGTTTTCAGCATGAGTGGTAACGTGCTTGATGACTAAAGATGCAAGCTTAAAGAAGATATAAAAGAAACATTAATGTGTGTAAAAAATTGGAAAATTGCTCGACTCCGTGAACAAGATTAAGTTGAAGAACTAATAGAGTAACTCTCAAACTTAAACATATCATAATTAAAACATTGTAATTTTTATTTTTCAATTTGTAATTTTTTCAAAAATGTAATTTAATTTTGTTGTAAATTTTTTTAAAATGTAATTGTAAATTTGTAATAATGTAAATATAAAATATGTAATTCATTACTAAATAAAAAATTTAATTTAATTATATACATTGTTGTCTTATTTATTAAGTTATTAAAGGTTGAATGTTGTCATGTTGAATTAAATTTAAATATTAATGGTTAAATACTTAAATATTGAATGGTAATTGTTGAATGTTGTTAATTGTTAATTAAATAAATATTTTTAAAAATTTAATTCTTAATTTTAATATTAAATATATATAAATAATAAATTAATTAAAAAATCTTGTCTGCCGTATTATGCCGGCAGGATAGGATTGATACATCTATTTTATACTTTCTCTTTCGTGCCTTTGATTTTTAAATTTTAAATTAAAAAATTTCAGCTATCTAGGTCAAATAGATTTTCGTCAACGTAGACAAATATATACAAAATTTTTAAATTTTTGTTTTCTAAAAATTTGATTTTTATTTTTTTTATACTTTTCGGCGGCACAGAAATGTCTTTTTAAGAAAAGTTTTTTTATTTTTATTACGTGGATTTCTCGAAGATTTTACTTGAATTTATTTTACGAACACATTACATTTAGCTTTTTTAAGTTTTACATTTTCTTTGAAAATAAAGTTTACATAAATTTTTATTATATTAAAAATATATTTTAACAAATAGTATAATAGAAATTGAGATTTTTATTGTAATAGAGAAGAAAATATTTTTTTTTTTCTTATTTCAAGAATACCTTAAAAAAAATTGTAAATTGTAAATTCACCTAATTTATTGTCTTTGTGAAATAAAACTTTATTAAAATCAACATTCTTGCTTAATTTCAAGATATTAAAAATCATATCATTGTATGTTAAAATTTATTTAAATGTTTTCAAGATGTTACCTTTTCCGGTCACATTAATTCGTGACTTTTTTTGTATTTTAAGATAAATACATTAGTAATTTTTTTAAAAAATTATATAAAATATTTAAAAATAAATATTTAGTTATTTTACTGTAAATGTAAAAATGATTTTCGTAGTTAAATATACAAACAAATTTTCTATCCAATTTTTATAATTTTTTATCTCACAACAAATGATCAACAATGATGAAGGAGTGACAAAGATTGATGAACTACCAAAGTGAAAGCGGAAAGTGAAACTAGACAAACAGTTGTAGTCACTAACACGATATTCAATAGTCACGAGCATAATCGTGAGTATAATAGTTTTAATTTTTCGGGGATGAATTAATTTTTTTTAAATAAATAAATAAATAGAAAAAATAATTTTTTTATATTATTTATTTTTTTAATTTTTAATTTACATAAATAATTAAAAATTAAAAAAGTTGTCTTGATTTTCAGTTTCAAACCCCCCTAATTAAATAACTGATAGATCTTCACAGTTGGGAACGCGTAGAGATATAATTATTGCCGCCTTCGACTTTGACTTCGTCCGCCCATCTCTGACAAGTCGGCCTAAAGATTTATGAAACTGCTCTGATATAATTATTGCCGCCTTCTGGGAAGTCATTAATTCGCTAAATATGTCTGCTGTTGGGTAAAAAAAGTTCCAAATTTGCATTAATTAAGATAGATAGCAGGAATATGCATTTTTTAGTATATCAAAAACTATGAAGTCGTACAACAGCCCTGACAATCGATGGAGACCATTTGTTCGCGAGAAGCGTTTAAATTGTGAGTAAAGGTAATTTTGAAAGTGATATTTGAATGGTTTAGAGAATTTTTATTAAAATTTGTAGTTTTCGAGGATTTGTGTTTTTTTAAAATAAATGAAAGAAAATTTAAAAGATTTTTAAAATTAAAATAACTGATAGACCTTCACAGTTGGGAACGCGTAGAGATATAATTATTGCCGCCTTCGACTTTGACTTCGTCCGCCTATCTCGGACAAGTCGGCCTAAAGATTTATGAAACTGCTCTGATATAATTATTGCCGCCTTCTGGGAAGTCATTAATTCGCTAAATATGTCTGCTGTTGGGTAAAAAAAGTTCCAAATTTGCATTAATTAAGATAGATACGGCACGAATCTGCATTTTTTAGTATATCAAAAACCATGAAGTCGTACAACAGCCCTGACAATCGATGGAGACCATTTGTTCGCGAGAAGCGTTTAAATTGTGAGTAAAGGTAATTTTGAAAGTGATATTTGAATGGTTTAGAGAATTTTTATTAAAATTTGTAGTTTTCGAGGATTTGTGTTTTTTAAAAATAAATGAAAATTTTTTTAAAAGATTTTTAAAATTAAATTATTAAAATGTTAAAAATTTAGAATATTTTTAATTTTTCAAAAATTAAATATAAATTTTTCTAAATTTTGGTAACTGATGATTTTATAAAAATATTTTATTTTCAAATTTTTAACATTTAAATAATGAAAAAAATTTAAATTTTACTTTTCATTAATTTTTAAAAGACACAAACCCTTTTTTGAGGTTAAAATTTTACTAATATAGGTTTCATATGTTTAGTCAATTTTAATTTTAACTTTAGTTTTATATAAATTTTCATATATTATCATCATTATATAAATTATTTTCTTACCATTTATTATATAATTTTGATATTACTATTAACTTCAACTTTTCAAAGTTTCAACTAAAACTAAAACTAAAACTTCGTTAACAAATAAAATTTTAATAAAATTATATTAAAATAATAATTTTTAAAAAAACTTTACATATATTTAATAATTTTTTAAAAAATCACTAAAGTAATATCATTTTAATTAAAAGATTTCTCTTTAAAACTTATGATTTTAAGTGTCAATTGTTACTAATATGGTAAAATAATCTTAAAATAATAATTGTCAAAAAAGATAAAGTTCAAATTATGCATTTGTCACTTTACAAAGCAATACAGATTTTGTTTGATTTAACTTTAGAAAAATATTTTATTAATTTTATATAAATTCTCATGATCATTACACGAATTCTTATATATAAATTTTTATTAATTTTTATATTTTAAAATTTAATTTCTCGTATTTTTAAAATTAAATTTATGATAAATAAAAAAAACAAACATAATTATTGCTGACGTACGTTACTGTGCATTTGTCACTTCGTAGAGTGAAGTGATATATAGGTTTCATTTGATTTAACTTCCGAAAAGTATCTTATTAGTTTCGTATAAATTCTTAATAAATTTTTTTAATTTTAAATTTTAATTTTTCGTATTTTTAAAATTAATTTTACGGTAAATAAAAAAAAACAAACATAATTATTGCCGACGTGCACGTGAATTGATATTCCTGTGGTTGTGCACGCGAATGATTCCAAACCAGAGGGCGCCCGGGACCACCGCTTCATTCCTGTGGACGGATTTCCGGAATCCAGTTAGGAAAATGATGACGTGTGCACGTGCATTGATTTCTTTTTTAAAACTTTTTTTAATTTCTTTTATTTGTTTGGCAGACGCGCCGACGCGGCTGGTCAAATTGGGATCGACGTCTATCATAGCGGCTGGCGACTTTTCCACGTTGCGGCGACGAGAGGGCAGGTGGATTCGTAAGACGTCCGTCCACGCGTACGATGGTGATCGAATGCGACATGTACAATAAATCTTTGGAAGACTTTTGTTTGTTTGAAACTTTGATGTCTTTTATTTCTTCATTTCACGTGGGAGGAGACCAGTATGAAATGATACAAGGATGAACCTCGTGCGAATGACCAAACGGTGATGTCGAATGGTGTTTGGTATGCGAAGCTGGAGTATGATGTCATCTGAACTAATCCGGCACACCGGCCACCTGATATTTTGGTTTAATTGATGACATCCAAAATGACATGTATATTAAGGTCCAATTAGATTGTATACTAATACTGGATTTGCCAAAATCTACGTAATCTTTTGTTAATCATGAAAATAGCTGTATATATAGAACTAAAACGTGACGAGATATTTTTGAAAGATCAACGGTTTTTTTCACAATTTCCAATATTTTAGATTGTATATGTGAAAATTTCCCAAATTTCATCGAGAGTACAATAGATGCATGATCGAATAAGAAGCTTCCTCATCTCAACCTTAACACAAGATTCTGTAAATTTTGAATATATCAACAAATTTTCTTCGTTTTGACTACACCTTTTCTTATAATCATATACACTGCCACCTTTACAAATTTTAACGTTAATTAATATTATTTATTCGCATTAATTATCTCATATATAATCAATATTTATGCCTGTAAACCTGTCCAACGATTTGACTCCATATGTACAGAAAAGAAAATAAAACGAAATAAAAAATAATTTTTTAAACTTGACTTATGCTTGGATTTGCACGTGGAGTTCAAATTTTCATTTGATTTGATACCAACTTTGTTTCCTAATTAATTCACCTCTAATGGCATCTAATTAATATTGCTGCATATTTAAACCTGTCTTCGGAAGTCAACACGAATAGCGAGGAAGCTTGGAATTGTTTGGTTCAAAGGTTTGGATATGCTACTCCTACTCATGTAATTAATTTTGACCTTAAGAATGAAGACTTTGCACATTAGAAAGGGGAACAAGAACATGTAGGAATGTTTGCACATGGTGAAGCTTATTGTCATCTGTTGGGTCGGATCCTCCACCTCCACAAGAAGGCAGACGGGTCATTGGGAAAAGATTCTGAAAAAGGGCAAGAGGGTGATTAGGGCATCAGCGAAATTAGTCGGGCATGGGCGATGATCTAAAGACGACGACTGTAGTTCTAGTGAACGGGGGTGAAGTCGTTGGTTGTTCGTAAATGAGGACGCACATAGGAGGCATGGGCGACGTATTGACGTTGCTCCTTTCCACCATGGATGCGTAGGTGTGCACGTACGTCAGAGTCCTTTTGTCGTGGACACGTAGGTGTGTGTGCACACGACGTCGAGCCCCTTCTGCCATGGACGACACTTGTGCACGTATGAAGCTGAGAGTTTCCTCTAGTGGATGTGCAAGTGAGCATGACAGTGTAGTCTCTTAGCTTTGCCTCGATTTCCAGGCCAAGTGAGGAAGTGAAGGAGGAGGTGAAGCTCTTCCACTCCATTGGATTGCATTCCTTTCATTAAACTAGTCATTTGTTATTATTGGTTGAAAGCCTATCTATGATTGTACTAACCTCAAGTTTGTGAACTTGAGAAGAACAATTTGTAACTCCTAATTTTAGCAAAGTGCAGGTTACTTGGACCGAGAAGGTCCTGTGGTTTTTCCTCCTTACACTGAGGAGGTTTTCCATGTAAAATTTTGTGTGTTGCTTGTGTTGATTGTAGCTTTGGTTTTAATTTGCTTCACGTTGGTGCATATTGGATTGTGCACAGTTAGGTCCCCCTTTTCTCATCAAGTGGCGCTCACCGTGGGGCAAGGGCCTAACTTGTGAAGTGACATTGGTGACGCTTGGATTTTTTGAGATTCTTGTGGTGAAATGGAGATCAACACAAGTAGGATGATTTCTCTAAATGACAAATTATCAGGCTTTAAAAGGGAAGATGGAAGACCTTCTCTATGCGAAAGAATATTACAAGCCTGTGTTCAATGCAGAAAAACCTGATGACAAGTCTAATGATGATTGGAGGATACTCCATCGCTAAGCATGTGGTTTCATTTGACCGTGGGTTGATGATAATGTCTTGAATCATATCAGTGATGAAACAAATGCAGGTACCTTGTGGCGAAAATTGGAAGAGCTATATGCTCAAAAGGAAGGCACCAATAAAATGTTCTTAATCAAACAGTTGATGCATCTGAGATACTGGGACAATACCCTTGTAGCTGATCATGTGAACATATTTTAAGGGATCATAAATCAGTTGTCTTCGATGTGCATCACATTTGATGATAAGGTAAGAGTTTTATTGCTTTTGGCTTCATTACCAGATACCTAGGAGACTTTGAAGGTTACACTTTACAATTTTACTCCTGATGGTATTATCACTTGGAATTACGTAAAGACCAAGGTGATGAATAAAGAGTCCAAGAGAATTGCAGAAGGTTCCTCCTCACATTCTGATGTGTTAGTTACAGAATCACGGAGGAGAAGTAAAAGTAGAAGCTCCAAAGGTTTTGAGAAAAGTAGAAGCAAATTTGCAAATGTTGAGTGCTACCATTGTCCCAAGATGGGTCACACCAAGAGATTCCATTGAAAGTTGAAAAAGGAAAACAAGAAAAACAAATCACAGCAGTATGATAGGGACAATGAAGATGGAGTTGCCTCAATTGTTGAGGAATTGTTTGTTGTGTGTGACGAATCTGTTAATCTTGTAGGTGATGATAAGATAGCATGAGTGTCAAACAATGGTGCTACAATTCATGCTACATCTCAAAGAAATTTCTTCACTTCCTACACTCTAGGGAACTTCAGAGTTATAAAGATGGGCAACAATGATAGAGCAAAAATTGTTAGCAAAAAAGATGTACATTTGCAAACTACAAATGACACTAGATTGATCCTCAAATCAGTTAGACATGTTGAGAGTTTAAGACTCAACATTATTCTAGTTGAAAAGCTTGATGACGAAGGGTACTTGAGTAGATTTGGAGATGGAAAGTACAAGCTCATCAAGGGAAGTATGGTAATAGTAGAAGGTAAAAAGCTATCTCATTTGTATTACATTCATGCTAAACTCTCTAGTGTTTCTATCAATGCATTAGAGAATGAAGATCAAAGCGTGTTGTGGCATAAGAGACTCGGTTACATGAGTGAGAAGGGGATGACTATACTTCTGAAGAAGAATCTCCTGCCTAAGTTAAAAGGTGTGCATCTGAAGAATTGTGCAGATTGCTTGGCAGGAAAGCAGCACAGAGTTGCCTTCAAGAGTCAACCTCCTTCCAAGAAGCCAGAGATGTTAGAGCTGATTCACTCTGATGTATGTGGGCTGATGAAAGTAACAACACATGGTGGAGCTAGATATTTTGTCACATTTATTGATGATTTCTCCAGGAAGGTTTGAACTTATGTCTTGAAGTCTAAAGATCAAGTACTTGACAAGTTTAAGGAGTTCTAAGCTTTAGTTGAAAAGCAAACAGACAAGAAAGTGAAGTACATCCGAACAGATAATGGAGGAGAGTATTGTGGACCTTTTGATACTTATTGTAGGGAACAAGGCATAAAGCATCAAAAGACTCCTCCAAAGGCACCACAATTAAATGGAGTTGTTGAAAGGATGAATAGAACATTGGTGGAGAGGATTAGATGTTCGCTTTCACAAGAAAAGCTACCGAGGTCTTATTGGGGTGAGGCCGTGATGACTGTGGTATATTTGATTAATCTTTCACCATGTTATTATTTGTAGGGAGATGTTCCAAACAAGGTTTGGTACAACAAGGAAGTCTCCTATGGTCACTTGAAGGTGTTTGGAAGTAAAGCCTTTGTGCATGTCCCTCAAGATGAAAGAACCAAGCTTGATGCAAAGACACGATAGTGTATTTTTCTTGGCTATGAGCAGGATGATTTTGGCTATAAGCTATTTGATCCAGTGGCAAAGAAAATTGTTAGAAGTTGTGATGTTGTATTTTGGAAGATCAAACAGTTGAGGATATTGACAAAGCACAGGTTGAAGCAACTCAGAAAAAAACAAACTTGATTTACTTAGACCCAGCTCCTACATTTCCAACATAACAACTAGTTGAAGTTGAAGATGATGTTGATGATGATACAGGCACAGTTGGACAAAATGCTCCCTAGGATCAGGTTGAAGCTGAAACAGATGGCCATGACCAACAACCGACAGTGCAGGAGGTTCCACTAACTAATCCACTTAGAAGATCAGCTAGAGAAAAGAGACCTTTTATTAGATATTCTACAAATGAGTTTGTGGTGTTACTCTCTGATGGTGCAGAACTAGGATGTTATGTAGATGCAGTAGAAGATGAGCAAAAACAAAAGTGGATAGAAGCCATGCAAGATGAGATAAGTTCCTTGCATAAAAATCACACATATAAGTTGGTGGAGTTGCCTGAACGCAAAAGAGCACTTAAAAACAAATGAGTCTACAGAATCAAGCAAGATGAGCACAAATCACATCCAACATATAAAGCCAGACTTGTTGTAAAAGGATTCTCTCAAAGAAAGGGAATTGACTTTGATGAGATCTTCTCTCTAGTGGTGAAGATGAATTCTATTCGAGTTGTTCTTGGTTTGGTAGTAAGTCTCAATTTAGAGATTGAGCAGATAGATGTGAAGATTGCATTCCTTCATGGGAACTTGAAGGAAGCGATTTACATGGAGCAACCAGAAGGGTTTGTTGAAAAAGGCAAACAAGACTTAGTGTGCAGACTGAAGAAAAGTCTTTATGGCTTGAAACAAGCACCAAGGCAATGGTATATGCGATTTGACATAGTTATGGAGGAGCAAGGCTACAAGAAGTGTAAAATAGACCATTGCATTTTCATTAAGAATTTTTCTTTTGATGATTTTATCATTTTGTTGCTCTATGTTGATGATGTGTTTATTGTTGGCAAGAACAGGTCTAGAATTGTAGAATTGAAGGAATTGTTGCACCAGTGTTTTTCCATGAAAGAGATTTTACATTGAGAAGGTTCTCAATAGATTTGGTATGAATGATGCTAATTTTGTTAGCTATCCACTTATAGCTCGATTCAGGTAGAGTAAGAAGTAGTCTCGTACTGTAGAAGAGAAGAGAAGGGAAATGAAAAAGATTCCATATGCCTTTACTGTGGGGAGTCTTATGTATGCTATGATATGCATAAGACCTAATATAGCTCATGCAATTAGTACAGTGAGCAAATTTTTGGCAAATCCTAAAGAACAGCATTGGGAAGCAGTGGTACGTTTGATTTCAAAATCTACTTTGGCAGTGGAGAACCAACTTTACTTGGTTATATTGATTTAGATATGGTAGCAGATGTAGATAACTCAAAGTTTACTTCAGTGTATCTATTTGTCTATGCAGGGGAAGCTGTTTCATGGTAGTCTAGACTACAGAAATGCATTGCATTATCTATTACAGAGGCAGAGTTCATTGTAGCTATAGAAGCTTGCAAAGAATTGTTATGGTTGAAGAGAATGCTTGGTGAGCTTGGGATTATACAAGACAAATTTGTAATGTTAGGTAACAATCAAAGTGCCATTTGTGCTCAGATTGCATTTGTGACAATCAAAGTTCCATTCACTTGAGCAAGAATTTGTGTTTTCACTCCAGGTCAAAGTACATCACGGTTAGATATGATTGGATTCGAATCATTTTGAACACTAAGGAACTTGAATTCAATAAGATTCATATAGATGAAAATGGTGCTGACATGCTTACCAAGATAGTATTAAGAGACAAGTTGAGCATTTGTGCTCAAATTGCCAGCCTCATGGTCTGATCCATGTAGGTGGGAGGAGGGGGAGATTGTTGGGCCAGATCCTCCACCTCCATGGGTCTTGAGGCCCACATTGCTTGTGGGTTATGAAAAGGGAAAAATAAATGAACAGTATTGGAAGAGGGAGAAAGAAGGCAGAGGGGTCATTGGGAAAGGATTCTGAAAAAAGGCAAGAGGGCAATTAGGGCACTGGTGAAATTAGTTGGGCATGGGCGTTGATCTAAAGACAATGGCCGTAGTTCCAGCAAACGGGGGTGAAGCTGTCGGCCGTCCGTAGATGAGGACGCACGTAAGAGGCGTGGGCGATGTATTGATGTCACTCCTTTCCATCGTGGACGTGCAGGTGTGTGCATACGCTGGAGTCCTTCTATCGTGGATGCATTGGTGTGTGCGCGCACGACGTCAAGCCCCTTCCGTTGTGGACGCGCAGCTGTGTGCGTATGAAGTTGAGATTTTCCTCCATTGGATGTGTAGGTGCGCATGATAGTGCAGTCTCTTAGCTTTGCCTTGATTTCTGTGCCAAGTGAGGAAGTGAAGGAGGAGGTGAAGCTCTTCCTCTCCATTGGATTGCATTCCTTTCATTAAACTAGTCATTTGTTATTGTTAGTTGAAAGCCTATTTGTGATTGTGCTAATCTCAAGTTTGTGAACTTGAGAAGAACAATTTGTAACTCCCAATTTCAGCAGTGTAGGTTACCTGGACCGGGAAGATCTTATGGTTTTTCCTCCTTACACCTAGGAGGTTTTCCACGTAAAATTCTGTATGTTGCTTGTGTTGATTGCAACTTCGGTTTTAATTTGCTTCATGTTGGTGCATATTGGATTGTGCATAGTTAGGTCCCCCTTTTCTCATCATCATCAACTTATAGTGGTGACTAGGTCCAAGATTACTAATGAAGAACTCCAAATGTGCATCTTTAATGGTTTGTCAAAGACATATATATATATAGACCATTGTGCAGACACTTGTCATGTCATGTCCCATCACATTTCGGCTATAAAATGGGTGCGAAGGCCTGCATTCTGCATCTTTCCCGTGAGTTGGAGATAGGGTTCTTTGTTTTCTTCGTTCCTCATCATCCTGTCGATTGCAGTTTCCCCTTTCTTCCTTCTTCTTCTTCATCTTCCTCTTTTTTCCTATTTTCTCTGCTTCATCTTCCTCTTCTCCAATGCCTCGCACTAAGCACTTTACGGGACATGTCAGGTGAACGGCTGCTGCCCCTCTCGACCCAACGTGGCAGTGGCTGGAAACACTGCCGCCTACAATAAAGGACCTCTCGATGGAAGAACTTGCCTGTCCTGATCGGGCAAAGTCCCTCTGGCTACAGGTTCTTACCTGCTTATGGATGGGGGATGCGTCCCTACTTCCACCGACGCCGTCTCCCAAATGTGGCTGTTCGAGCAGCGTGGGGACTACGAGGGGTCTTGTTCTTGGGTACTGGAGGAAGGCGCGGAAGACGAAGGGGTGGAAGAGGTTCCTCGTAGGGCTCACTATGGAGGACGCATCGAAAAATGCTGGTCGGGAGATTGTGACTCCAGCAGGCATCTTCTGATATGCTGTTGGGGGAGCCCAACGACGGGGGCTCGGACGTTGAGTCTGTCCAGCTGGCCCTCCCATGGCATTACTTGGCTGCCAAGTATGCTGAGGCGGCTGCTGAGGACGTCTCACCACCTGACGTCGACTATGAGGTCCTCCTCCTTGTGGATGGCCGCATACTGCGAAAAGGAATTTTATTTGGCAGGCCGACTAACTTTGACTGGTTGTCAGACATGGAGCGGTTGTTTGCTCCAAAGGGGCTGCTACGGTTTGTCTGCGACCTTCATCGGGTGGAGACTGTCCTTGGTTTGGTGGCCGAAATGTATTCCAACCTATCCGAGGTGGAGTCACAGCTCATGCTAGGCTTCTGGATGGGGTTGGCGATGCTATCTAATGTGCTCCTACTTCAGGTGCTCAGTCTTCGGTCTTCCGGGTTGGATGTCTTCGCTGCCCTCCAGAGCACCCTGTGGAGCATCACTGACCTCAACGTGGTAGTTGCGGTGGAAGCTAGGTCTGACCGGTGGGTGATTAAGACTCGCGACTTGAACCTGGTTGCTCACCTTGTCTCCTTCATCTTGTATAAGACGGTCTTGCCGAAAGGGGGACATTGGGACAAGGTGAGTGTGGTGACTTACCTCACGACTTTCGCGGTGGTAATCGGACGCTAGGTGAACTGGGCGACGGTGATCCAATAGCAGATGCAGAGCTTCATCAATCCTGGTTGGAGGCCTCCTAGCCCACTGTTGCTCGGTGCAGCCTTGGTCTAGGTGGCAGGCTTCCTGTGCATCTCGACTGGTGGCCGGTAGAGCACAACGCTCCTAACCCAGCCCATCACGGTGATAGATTTGGGTTGTTACAAGGGGCTCACTTCTAAGCGTGCTAGCTCGTCTACTAGGGCTTCTGCCAGGCCATCTACTAGACCATCGACTAGATGTCGCCCGATTGCTTCCTCCGCTGCTTCTCCTTTCTCAGGCTAAGCCCCCAACACTAGCGCGACTGCCGATGCATCATGCACGGAGATGCTCTCGTCCTCCATGGGCGAATGCCTGTGGATGGTGATGGATTGGTTGGTTGCTCATGACGATGTTCTCTTGCAGGTGATGACTCATGAGGATCGATTGGTCAGGTTGTTGGAGCAGATGGAGGCTCGAGAGATCGAGCGGGAGCATCAGAGTGTTGAGCGAAGAGCCGGGCATCAGAGGGACAGCGATGCCAACTTACTTGTTGTACCCCTGTACTTTTTCCCTTTTTCGTAATTGTAAAAATCTATTCACAATGCAATCTCCATTTTTAAGAAAAAAATGTGTTTACTATGTGGATGATGCATGTACGAATATTTTAATGTGTGCACGATAGTAAAGTGCGAAGGAGTGGGATGAAGAGGGTTGTCACGACGTGGGGTCGCTATGGCAGTGTCTGGCTCATTGGACCGGATGACACGTTGTTCTCTTTTGTTGATCAGTCTTACCTCTGTGTGACGTGGCATTTTAGTCAGGTCATCATAGCGGCAACCAGTTGTTCGAGCTGGGTGGTGCACGGTGGTACCTCTTTCATTCTTGCGAAGAATGGTTAGTGTCCAAATTTTGGATGCGACCGAGGTGTCGGCTATTTGTAGGTAGCCGCGTCTCATAAGCGGTGGCTGGCTGATTGACCCAGCTTAGTTATTTACCTGCACACTTTGTTCAAACATTTGTCCCCTTGGTGGGGAGGAGGTGTCGTCTCCTCCCCTTGTCTATGAGCGCGAGTAATAAACTGTGTGAAGGTGTTGAGATGTTGTATCATGGCTCATCCTCTTGTATTCCGCCCCATTGGTGCTGTAAAGGCAATGTATGCCAAGTCTGTTCCCCAAGGTTGGACAGGTTGAAATCAAGGCATGTAGGAGGTGATGGGGATTTGAAGTGGCTGCCTTTGATAGAGTTCGCGTAAGGTGGCTATTCTAGCTCAATGGTGCTATCTGAACCTATTGGGGAATGAAAGGTGGCTCACCTCACAACAAAAAGGGCCATTGGACTTTTATATAGGAGAAGCTGATTGGCGACATTCCTCAGTCCAACGAAAGTGACCCTAAGGCAATAAAGACAAGTCTTGAGGAGAGATCCTGAAGCTGTCCCTCTACCCATGGTTGAGCTAATTCATCCTCACAAGTTTGCTCGAAGGTTGAGAGATGGGAGGATAAAATAGTGCGGGTTTCGGAAACGTGGGCATCAGAACCTTTGGGTGGAGGCGACTTTCAGCAAGATGCCAAGCCCAATGCTACTGAGGACGCAGTGGCTGACGGGTCTTGTGTGTGGGATGCCAAGCTTTGTTTTGACGACTTGGTTGAGATGTCAAGCCCTAGGACAAGAGAGAACAAAAGATGTGGGTGTACTTGGTCAATTGCAACAAGCTGGCACCCGGTTGTGATGGTAGACTTCATTGGGTTGCTAAGCCTTGAAACGAGGGGAGTACTTGGTCAATTGCAACAAGCTGAGTATGAGATAGCCAACAGCTGGCGGAGTCCTAAAGTCTACCCTTTTCCTACATAGGAGTCCATCGATTTTCAGGACTTAGCAACAAGTAACTTTTCTTTTCTTTTTCTTTTCTCTTTTTTTTGTTTTTGATTTTTTGTTTTTTTTGATTTTCTTTTCTTCTTTTTTTGTTAAAGAAGAATACGAGCCATTGACTTTTCTTCTTCTTCACTTCTTTCTCTATTTTTTTTGTTTACTTCCTTTTACTTTTTCTTTTTTCTTTACAAAATGGAAGATGCAAATAAAAATTGAATAGAAAATGCTATTAGCCCTCCCCACATGCTGTTGGCAAGCAAAAAAACCTGACGGTGTTGCAATTGGGTCCTAGGGGGATGCCTTACCTTGAGTGAGCTTGTAGTTGGAGTTCTCCCTCATTGTCGGGTGGTGCTCGGTAAAAGAGGGAACTTGGATGCTCACTCGAGGGAGAAGTGATCTCTCACCGATATTTTGTAAACGCTCAGAATTAGCAAGAACCACAGAGATAGGGACAAACGTCGTCGGAGACCCAGATGCTCGCGGGATGTGAAGGAGTGGGCAAGAGTGTTTTTCGGTGGATTTAGATTTGAAACCCATGTCGACTCTCAGGGGTGATGGTGTTGCTAGTCTTGTCAACCCCTTTCATTTCCAACACCAACACAGTGAGATGAGCCGAATGATGGACTTGCCTATTGTGCGTGCAAGGTGCGACGTGTGAGTCATTGATAGGATTTATCGGGGGAAGGGAAGCATACCTGTATGGGAAAGGCCTCTCGATTGGCTGGCAGAACATCGGTAGCATTCGTCGACGGTTGACCTATCAAAAGGCGGACACCAAAGTGTTTCCTGTCATCTAGGGGTAGAACTTTTTCAATTACGATAGGTTGACCAGACTGAACTCCACTTGAGCAGCTTCATCGAAGTGGTAGGTGGCTCCCCTACTGAGGGTCTAGGTGATGACGTAAGGCCCACGCCAGTTTGGGGAGAACTTCTCGGTAGAGCCAGCTAGAAAGGCAACTCGGAGAACCAAGTCACCCAATGCGAGGGGCCGGGGATAGACCTTCTTTCTGTAAGCCCTTGCCACTTTTTGCTAATAGCACTGGGCATGATGTAATGCCCTCAACCTACTCTCGTCCAAGAGATCAAGCTATAGCAAACGTGATTCTGACTACTAGTCGTTAGAGTTTGCTCCCTCCTTGTGGATGCGTAGAGACAGAAGCTCCACTTCGATCGGCAGTGCAACTTCTGACTCGTAAACTAGCCAATATGGAGTTGCTCCGATGGTAGTTCGTAGTGACGTCCGGTAGGCCCAAAGTGCGTATGGGAGATGGTTGGCCAGTCCTTGTGCGTCCAGACTAGACCATCTTCTTGAGAATTCAAACCAACGTCTTGTTGGCCACTTCGACTGCCTTGTTCATCTGTGGCCTATTGGGGGACACTTTGTGGTGGCAGATGCAACACTGCTCGAGGTAGCCGGTGACCTACTTGGCTGTGAAATTGGTGTCATTGTCGGTTACCACCTCGAAGGGCACGTCGTATCTGGTGATGATGTTGTTATGTAGGAACTTCAGGGTGGTGACTGCCATGACAGTTTTGTAGGATGCTACTTCCACCCACTTGTTGAAGTAATCTATGGCCACCAGTATGTACTGGTGACCATTGGTGGCTGTCGACTTGACTTCGCCCACCACATCCAAGGCCCACATAACAAGGGGAGGCCAAGGTGTATAGTTCTTTTGGGGGCACGTGGATTAGATTTCCATGAATCTGGCATTGGTGATAACAATGGATGTAGGTTGTGCAATCTCCCCAGTTTCTAGGAATGTTTGTACATTTGAGTAACAGAGGTGGTCTTCTTGCTGTGACTCCTCCAAACAATCATCTGGGGGCCCAGGATCTGCATCTTCCTGTTGGTCGACTGAGGTTGGTTCTCCGAGTGGGTTGATCGTCTGCCAAGTGTTTGGGTGGCTCGTCGGATATAAAGCTGGGGTTTGAATGTCTACCTGGCTGGGGACTTCTGTGAGGTGGTAGGTGTCCTGACTGTGAGCCAGTTGGTGGAGCGTAGTGACTTCCATTGCTATGCTTCCGCCTTCCATAACTATCACCCATGACGCCAGGATGACCAAGGCGTTTGTGTATGGGTTGTGCTGGAAGTGGATGAGGTGGAAGCTTTCTGCCAAATGTAGTACGAGTTCTTGATATGTCCAAAGCTTCGAGTCTCAGTACCTCCATCCATTGAGAGTTTGGGAGATTACCAGCATTGCGTCGCTATACACGTGTAGATGCGTGACCTAGTGTTCCAGTGCGAGACGCAGTCCCATGATGCAAGCCTCGTACTCCACCTCATTGTGGGAGCACGTGAAGAGAAGCCGCTTGGCTACTGGCAGCATCTTTCCTAAAGGATCCACTCGGACAACCCCTACTTCACGGCCTTTGGCATTGATTGCTTCGTCGAAGTATAGGATATGGGGTTTCGACTGGTATGGACCCGGCTTGCCAATGGTGAAGATGGGCTCTTTTGGGAAGGAGTCCACCAGTGGCTGATAATTCGGTAAGGGTTGATGTGCTAGCTGGTCGGCCATAGCTTGAGCCTTCATGGACTTTTGGGACACATACCGGATGTCAAAATCGGTGAGGAGCATCTGCCACTTGACGCTTCTATCTATGAGGGATGGCTAGTCAAAGAGGTAGCGCAGGAGGTTGTGGCGGCTGAGCAACAGGACTGGATAGACCACTAGGTCGTGTCATAGTTTTTTCACCGTCCAAACTAGTGAGAGGCAATACTTCTCGATGAGTTCGTATCGTTCTTCTACCTTAGTCAACTTCTTACTGAGGTAGTATATGGCCTGCTCAACCTTGTTGGTGGTGTCATGCTAGCCCAACATAGTGCCCATGGAAGAGGATGTGACAAACAAGTGCAAGAAGAGCGACCGTCCGAGATCAGGTGACACAAGAATCAGCGGTCAAGACAGTTGCCGCTTGATTTGGTCGAAAGCAGCTTGGCATTGTGCTGTCCACACGAAGCTAGTATTTTTCTTCTGTAGTTTGAAGAATGGCTCGCATGTTGGCGTAAGGCATGAGATGAAGCACTTGATGTATTGTAGCCTTCCTAACAAGCTTCGGACTTGTTGCTCTATTTGTGGGGGAGGCATCTCTAGGATCACCGTTGCCTTGTCAAGATCCACGTCAATCCCACGCTTGCTAATGATGAAGCCTAGGAGCTTTCCCGTGGTGGCCCTGAACATTGATTTCGACAGGTTTAGCCTGAGCTTGTACTTCCTTAGGCACTTGAACAACCTTCTCAAGTGCTTGAGATGTTGTTGGTGTGTGCATGCCTTCACTACTATGTCGTCGACGTAAACTTCAACTTCTTTATGCATAATGTCATGGAATAGGGTGGTCATAGCTCTTTGGTAGGAAGCACTGACGTTTTTGAGCCCGAATGGCATCACCCTGTAATAGAAGACACCCCAAGGAGTGGTGAACGTGGTTTTCTCCTTATCTTCTTCAGCCATGAGGATTTGATTGTAACCGGAGAATCCGTCCATGAAGTAATACACTCTGTACTTGGTGGCATAGTCGACCAGAACATCTATGTGCGGTAGTGGGAAGTTGTCCTTAAGGCTGGCCTTGTTGAGGTCGCGGTAGTCGACACACATGTGTACTCGTCTGTCTTTCTAGAGCATGGGCACCATGTTTGCCACCCATTACGAGTAGAAGACTGGTTGGAGGAATTGAACATGCAACTGCTTGTGAACTTCCTACTTCAACTTCTCGGTCCATTCCTGTCTCATGCGTCGAGCTTTCTGCTTCATAGGGTGGGCTTCTGGTCTTAGAGGCAATTAGTGGACGGCTACCTGCTCATCCAAACTGGGCATGTATTCGTATCCCCAAGCAAACACCTCCACAAACTATCACAGGAGTGCAAGGAGTTGTTGCCGGTAAGGCTCGGGTACCTCTTTGCTGACTTTTGTTTCTTTTCGATTTTGTTCATCCCCATGGTTTACAAGCTCAACCTCATCAGTGGAGGTTATATCGATGGACTTGAGTGGTTGGACCCATGGACTGACTTCTTTGAGTTATTGGTATTGTAGTGGGCAACTGTCAAGCTCCTCCACAGATTGCTGACTCTCAGGCTGAAAAGGCATTAGACAATGAGCTTGGTTGGAGCTACATCATTGGTCTCTTGGCTGAGTGCCAGGTGGGTATACCGACGGCCGATTTGGAATGAGGTGGAACCTAGGGAAGGCTCCGGAGGAGAAGGTGACGGGTTTGTCGTGCTCACTTGCTTGATGTGTGAGGTCGTCAAACTTCGTATGTTGCTCTGGCTGCCCAGCGCATGAAGAGGGGGAGGGGCAAAAGCCCTAGTTTTGCCCCGAGATGCTGCTCTTCTATTGGTAAGTACGGAATGTCAGGTGGACGGGTCGGCAGCTGACTTGCTAGGAGGAGGAAACCAAAGAGAGTCTCGGACGAGGGCACAACGGGCTAGTCATGTTCACCTGTCTAGGTGAGTGTGGCGGGGGAGGAGCAAAATGTCCCTTGTTCTGCCCCGTGATGTTGGTTGGCGTTCTACTTGTAGAGGATGGCATTGAGACTGAGCAGGCTAGCTGGATGTTGGTCGGTGTTGTGCGAAACCCCTGCTGGAGGTTGTCGGAGGCTAGATGATAGGACTGGCGATTGGATGATTCCCAGCTCTAGCCTATGCTGGGTGAGAGACTTGGTATGATTTCCAAGCCTTGGTTGACTCGGTCAGGTTGCCGAGTCAGTGGCTATTGAGGATGCTACTGCCGACGCACTTATGTGTGGGATTCCAAGCCCTGCTGTCGTGTGAGAAGTTGGTTGACTCGGACGGATCGCCGAGTCATTCTCTACTGAGGCTGTAGCAACCAGCACACTTGTGCATGGGATGCTAAGCCCTATTGTTGACGGTACGGGCTCTAGCATGAGTCGCCCAGAAGCTGTCAGGCTTGTCTCTTGACTTGGATGACCTACAAGCTTGGAAAGTCCCCACCCAGGTCATTAGGTGGGTGTTGCACCGCTAAGTCGAAGGAGAGGGGGATGGAGCGCACCTTGTCAACCCCTTTCCTTGTACGAACTAGTCGGACACAGCATCCATTTCCAAAGTTCCTCCCCGTAGGATGGACGATGGTGGGGGAGGTTAGCGAAGGGTTGGCGCTTCACTGGTTGTTGGAGACTCTTCGAACAAGCACCACAGACCGTCATTCGGCTCCGATCGTGGCTGTAGGGTGCTCTACCAATGCTCCATGTGCTTGGATAGAGAGTCGAAGGCGATAGGGTTCTGGAGGTTAGGTGCTAAGGCGGTGGCGATCGGATCAAGTGCTGGGTGTTGCGACTTGGAGGATGCAACGGCGACAACAGACTGTCCTAGATGATGGTAATTTTTTGCTTGTATGATAATGAATTCCCCCTTCCACAGTAACTTGAGCATCCAGTGGACTATGGAAGGTACAATGGAGTTTTGGTGAAGGAAAGGGCGACCCAGAATGAGGTTGTAGCTTGGCAGGATGTCCACCACATGTACGAAAACTTTGAAGGTTGTCGGTCTGACGATGAGAATGATGATTTCACCTCCAGCTTAATGGAGAGTGTTGTCGAACCCTCTGATTACCCAGTTTGTGGGAAGCAAGTCCTCCTCCTTAATCCCCAACTTATGCATGACTTGTAGTGGGCACAAGTTTAGCCCTGATTCGTCATCGATGATAACCATGGGGATGCATAGCTCCTTCCACTACACCTGGATGTACAGGGATAGGTTGTGATCAGTCCCAGTAGGAGAGAGGTCCAAGTTTGAGAAGTAGACGAAGGACGGGACTGTCACTGTTGCCACCATCCCTTCTTTGGCTCCGGGAGTGAGGCTTTGGTTCACCTTTGTAGTGCCTTAAGAAGGGTTTCCTAGTGGTTGGTGGACGACTGGAGGAGATCCCACAGTGAGATGTCTGCCTGTATTCCCCGTAAGTGGACTAACAAGTCTGTGGGTAGCAGTGAAGGGGCAACTGGTGTTTGTGAGGTGGTGGTCAGTGAAGCAGGTGGCCGACTACTGGACAATGGCTGGCTTGGCACTCCCGCGATGGAATTCCCCATTTGGCACGGCTTCGATTGATATACCTAGTTGGACCTTGTGATAGCCATGCATGTGGATGGTTGCTGTTGGAGTGGGGATGGAGCCAAAGCAACGGCTACCTCCTTGCCCTTGCACTGCTAAAATGTGGATGAGGTTGGAGCAGACGGCGCTGTCAAGGGTAAGAATGGTTGGCTCGCCGGGTGTGCCTGTAGCGGTACTAGGGTTGTAGCTGTTATGGTGACCGCGTGGGCTGGTGCGTTGGCCATTGGACGGAGGTTGACCACCAGAACTGTGGGGATCAGTGGCGTCGCAGGGATAGTCGCTCTAACTGGGGCGACCAATGAGTAGAGGATACCTTGGGTCCGATTGGGATGGCTGTCCCAGTGCCCGACACCCCTAACAACAAGGTTTGCGGCCACGTCCTATGGCTTGCCGAGGTGGCCATAGGTGCCACCCAAACAAAGAACCTTCTGGGAGTCGGTGGTGGCGCTTGTTGCGCTACAGGTCGTGAAGACCTTCTGCTCCTCCAGTTGTTGTGGACAGTGAGGATGGAGGAGTGGAGCTGTTGGTAGTATGGTTGGAGCTCCTTGAGTGTTGGTGGGTTGCTGGTTGGACGGATGAGGTTGACCAAGTTTAGCCAGGGGAGTCCAGCTTCCAGCAATCGTGTTGAAGGGAGTGATCGCCTTGTCCCTTTTCCTCGTTTGGTTGAATACGTGGACACTGGTTGCATAGGCCAGAATCCTTCAAGCAGTTGTCATCTCCTGTTCCTTGAATCTGGGCGGACGGTGTTCACCTAGTTGTCCCCATGTTTTGGGAAGGTTTGCTGGCTCGACTTTGGACATGCGAGAGGCTGTTGAAACTCGATGGTTCCTGAGTTGATGAGGCACTGGATGGCCTGCCTTAATGTCTGGCAATGGTTAGTCGCGTGGCCAACAAATCGGTGGTACTTGCAGTACTGCCTCGAGTTGTACGAGGGGGAAGAACAGCCAGGGGTGGCCTAACAAGGGGGAGTGTGAGTAGTGTCTGTGCCCTGTAGAATACCTGGCTTAGTGGTTTCGAGAGCGACGTGTACTCCATGACGTGTGGCTGCTGCACCTATGTGGGAAGCTGGTGCTGTTGCTGTGGCTGCTGCTTGGTGGGGCACTCTTGGTTAGCACCCCTTTGGCCCATGTTCTGCCCCTAGTTCCTTCATCAAGAAGATCCTAGGGCAACCGCCTACTGTTGTCGGGGAGCCAGTGGCTCGGGGGCGGTTGCCGGTGGTAGAGCCCTAGGCCTCCAAGGTTGCTGATTTGTGGCTGGCCGGGCCATGTAGACTAGTTGCTGAACCAGGATGATGGCCAACGGACGATACTGCTGGGCTAGAGTATACAACTGTTGTGGTTGATATGGTGGGGCCGTTGCTGCCACCACGGTGATGGGAGCTGGTCGATCGGTGCCTTTCCTCTGGAAGCCATAGTTGTTGCCCCTGTTGTCAGCTGCTGTCGGAGGCTTGGGACGAAAGGATCCTCTGGAGTTGGCCCCAAAAGGGAGGGCTGAGAAACTCTCAGACTTCAGAAATCCCTTAAGGCAGTTGCTAGCCTTGATCAGCTAGGAGAACGTGGTGTATTACTGAATGTACAAGAGCGCCGCCAGTGATGGCTGAGCGCCCTGTACAATCATGTCCAAGGAATCTTCCTCAGTTGGCTTGTCCCAAATTTGGGATGCCAAGGCCCTCCATTTGCCAACGTAGCCGCTGAATGACTCGTTTTCACATTGGCGGAGACTGCGTAAGTCATCCGACTTGGGTGCCAGATCCAAGTTGTACGCATACTATTCCTGGAACATGTACGCCAACTACTCCCAAGTATAGATTTTTGCCAAGTCCAAGGACATGTACCATGACAATGCAGGTCCTTGGAGGAATTTCTGGAACAGCCGGATGAGGAGTTTCTCCTAAAACTACAGCACTACCATGTCCCTGTAGTAAGCTCGGAGATGTGCCCAGGGGTCGCCATGCCCATTGTATTGGACCAGTTTGGGCGTCTAGAAGTCGGGAGGCAGCATCGCCTCTAGGCAGAAGCAAAGGTTCTGGAAAGAGCAGGAGGGTTTCAGCAGGTTGGGCCTCATTTTTCGGAAGGGTGCCTCTAGCTCAGATAACCTCTGAAGTAGTTGCCCCTGTGGGTCCGACATTGGGGTAGCAGTAGTGGCGGTGATCGGTTGAAGCGGCGGCTGGAAGAATTGACTTGCCACAAGAGTGGTGACAACATTGTACTCTTTGGTATGCGGCATCTCCAGGACACGAACAACTGGCTTGGGAGGGATTACCGAGCTAATCCCCTATTGTTGGAAGAGCACCAATTGATGAGCTAGGAGAGTCTGTTTGAAGTGGCCTGGCTAGGGTAGCTGGTACGTGCCAACCCCCTCTATGCCCTCCATGTTTGAGGGCGGCTAGTAAGATGGGTCGGTGTTCTACATGGGAACCAACTTGTTACCTTGTGTTCTAGAAGTTGGAGAGGTGGCCGGTGGTGGATGCGACGCGAGATTGTTGAACGCTACAACAGTAGACAGGTTAGGAGCTTGGAGCAGATCCGCGACTACAGCAAGCATAACGATCAGTCGGGTGAGGTTCATCCTGGTGACAACAGGAGGCGGCAGACTGAAGGCCTGGGTTAGCAGCATGGAGGCTACCGCGATGATGGAAGGAGACGTCCCAGATGCAACTGCGAAACTCGTGGCCATAGCTTTCTCTTGCGAGTGGGTCTGGACAGGGGGAGCTAGTGAGATCCGGGTGGGTTGCAAGTGGACTACAATGGGCTGTAGCTGGAAGAACTACAACCGAAAGGATTGCAAGGGAAATTTGCACAAGAAATCTGCAAGGGGATCTGCAATGGCTACATGGAGAATCTGTAGCGGCTGCAAGGAGAACCAAAGAAGGGAGATTTGGTTCGATGCATTTGAAAGAGGCGCTGCTTAAGAAATGTGGTAGATATGTTAAAAATCAAAACGAAAAATAAAAAAAGGTTGATGATAAAAGAGCCGTATGAGTGAGAGTTTAAGTCCCTTAATCGATAAAATGCAACGAGTCTCCCTAGTGGAGTTGCCAAAAATCTGTACACTATCTTTCATCTGGCTATCACTCGAAAGTCCACGAGGTTCCATCAGCTTTGCTGATGGATGGGACGTGGTATAGAGAATTGAAAGGTAAATGTAGGAGTGCATCGCCACGTGAGGCAAATGGCTCGTTATATGGAGTTGCCACCTTGTTTTTGTGTAGAATACAAGGAAAACCGGATGGGGAAAGATCCTTTCGCCATCAAAGAGATAAAAACGTGGAAATACGGAACAATAGAATAAAATGGAGTCAAACTTAACGACTTTTCCGAAAATGAGAGAAACTAGATATGAGACTCAAGGAACTATTGGAGAAGGTGTTAGGCACCCCTAGACAGCCCAGGTAATTCTAGCCTCTCTCCGGCTCTAAAAGGGAACTTGATAATAGTCAGCCCGGCCTAAGTCTTCAAGGATTCATGCTGACGACCTTTCTTGTAGAATTCACCAAGACATCGAGAAGAGTAGCTTTACTCCTTCTGGTAAAATAAGTGTGAACACGCCGGTGCGAGGATTCACGTCAGATCCGGTAGGAAGAGGAGGAGGTAAAAGGCACGGTGGTCAGTGTTATAAACCATTGGCTGAGGAGCCGAAGGTCTGGTGAGCTAGCCGGTTGGCACGTCAGATGATCGTGTATGCTGACATGTCACCTCTCCCACTAGGGACAAGGATTCGTGTGCCCAGTTCAGTCGGGGTCAGCAAGGACTCATGCCGACGGCCTCATCCTAGAGGATTTACCAGGGCATCAGGAGAGTAGTCTTACTCCTCTGGGTAAAAGAGCAACTGTCTGGGTGTACCTACTTGTATGCCTGGCATGGCTGGGGTCAGCAAGGACTCATCCCGATGACCTCATCTTGGAGGATTTACCAGGGCATCGGGAGGGTTTTCTTACTCCTCTCGGTAAAAGAGCTACTGTCTGGGTGTACCTACTCGTATGTCTGGCATGACCAGCATTGGGAAGAATGTGTGCCGACGACCTTATCCCAGAAGACTTTCTAGGGTATCGGGAGGGAAACTTTGCTCCTCTCGGTGAAAGGGAACCATCTGGGTGTACATACTCATACACTCAACACGACCGACCTTGGCAAGGATGCATGTCGTCGGCCTCATCTTGGAAGACTTTCTAGGGCACGTCGGCACGTGGTTGCAAAAGAAGTTAGAAAATGCAAAACACGTCGGCACGTGGTTGCACGTGAGATTCGGCGAGTAAATGCAAATGAGGACGCGGCAGCCACCACTACGAACCTTCGGCTAGAGCACCCAAAGTCAGGCGAGTCTACCCATCTGCCTACTGGACATCCGGGTATATGGCTAGATGTTCACCTGGTTTGCCAACTCGACTTCTAGGTGCAAGTATTCCTGCACCCAGTCTCGATAGATGGGAGAGGCCGACACTTTCGAGGAGACGATCGTCTGTAAGCGGAGATGACTCATCTGATGTTAGCTTAGCATTTACGATAAAGATAAATAAAAAATTTGATAGCTTAGCATTTACGAAACAAGGGTTTCCATATGAAAACCGGAGAAACGAACCATGACAAGACCGATCTCAACCCCTACTGGGTGGATTCAATGGAGGTTGTCGGTACCTTCGAAAGTTTATCTCAAGGAATGAGACCTGTGCATGTCCTTCGACCTTTCCCCTTGCGTGGGGAAGGTCCTGTCCAGTCAAGGTTGTGGAGTATACGAGGCTAACTAAAGGACATAAAGATGAGGGAAGAGGCGACCGTCCTCCCTGGCACGCGTAGCCTTGCATGGCTGCGAGGAGGGGGCTCCTCTCACCGAAAGGATAAGGTGTTTGTCTACAAGGAGACACCAACGATGGTCAGAAGAGCTCGTTCCGGTTGACGCGTCAAGAGATCCTTCGTCCTTCAGCAAGTTCGGGAAAGGGTCATCGGTGTAAAGTTCGTCAACTCCGGTCGGCTCTCCTCCAAAAGCCCTCTCTCCAAAACTTCCAAAAAGCCTCCCCATTGCATGGAACATAGGTGCCCTAATATAGGGGATTACCTTCTGTATTGGGTGAACCAAGGATTGTAAATCTGGATACGTTTTAATTCAATCCCATGATTTACATGATTGAGTAATTACAAAATTTAAGTGATTAAATCTCACAGTATTTCAACATTCTCGTTTGAATGTTTCACCCGATTATTACCCAACGGCTGTGGTCGATGGGCAAACGGTTAGGGGAGAGGTATCAATATGTGGTAGGAGCATAGCCCATGGTTCGGGGGAAAGGCTATGATGGGTAGCCGGGATTGTGCGCCAACTTATGACCTGACAACCATGTACTTCGTCCTGGAACTCCATCTTGGCCAAGTGGGGACGCGGTATTAAGCATTACCCTACGGTCGTTGTAACCTTACAGGCTTTACTTTACGACTGGCTGTAAACTTTGTTAGCTTTACTCTACGCTCGACTGTAACGTTATGGACTTTACTCTACGGCTCACCGTAATACTACGGACATTACCTTATACCCTGCCGTGAAATGGTACTTCCGTCCTGGAAAGCCTTAGATTCGCAGAAGTTTCGTTTGGCTGTTTCACTTGTCACAGAGTCGCCAAGTGCTAGCGGGACTTTTGTCTTGGTGTAGAATTGTCGGCCATTTTCCTCTCCTTTGGCGGGCAGTGGGCGTGCTACCGGGTACCTGCAGGTTCGCTACTGGCTACTTGTGGTCCAGTCGCCATGTTCTTCTGTCGAGTCCTTTGCGAGGGGCGAAGGAGAGTCCTTTTTGCCCAGGGAAGAGTTGGAGAATCGATCGTTGGGGTGATTTACCGATGTGCCAGTGGGTTGCTGGGTGATTTACCCAATAGCCTGATAGCTATTGGGCATGTGGGTCAACAAAGGCACCATAGAAAACTTTAGTTGTCATGATCATTTTGTGTTTGCCAAACTCCTTCGAATCTGAAATTACCTTTGTTGTTATGTATTTTGACACTATTGTGGGGATTTGAGATGATTTAAAGAAAATGTTTTAACAGAAAAATGACGTTAAGATATTTCAAATTAAAACAGAAATCACAGAGTTAAAATAAGGAGGATACTTCGTTACCTCTTACTTCACCAAACTTAGGGGACTTTGGGATCAGTGAGGTACTTAAGATTGTCTTGATGTTTGTCCTTTGGAAGTAACTCCCCTTTCCCTAAACACATCAACCAAAAAAATAGGAGGATCATCATATTTAGTTTCTTATGAGACTGAACGAATTTTACTTTATTATTAGAAGTCAAATCCTCACCATGAGACAACTTCCAAATATAAATACTCCCTACTCACTCTTGCCTAAAGAAGATAGACAAAAGCGGTGATAAGCATGGAGTCCAATTTCTTGGTGTGTGCCTTCAACAAAACCAAAATGAGTAATGACAGACATTAATAATGGAAGGAAAAAAAACTTGTTTGTAGCAATTGTAAGAAAGTGGGACATACTAAATAAAAACTTTACTCTTGATAATGTTCTACATGTACCAAGCTTTAATATAAATTTGATGTCTGTTTCCAATGGCTTGGGCTGTGTTGCCTCATTCTTTCTTGACCAATGTATTTTTTAGGACATTTTGACCAAGAAAGTAATTAAAGTAGTTGAGCAAAAAAATGAACTTTACCTGTTACAACCAAGCAATCCAATCAAAGACTTGCCACCCATCAGTATCAAAACTCAGGCATTTAGATAACTATTTTTATTTAAAATTGCCTTTGGTTAGATAAAATTGTCTTTGTGTGAACCCTTGGTTTGGCAAGTAAACTTGTTTTCCATTTTATGCTAGTAGTATTAAATCTAAAAACTACTTTGATTTAGTTCATGTTGACGAGTGTGGTGAATTCATATCTAAATCTACTTCTGGCAGCTATTATTTTTTGACTTTAATTGATAGCTTTTGAAGATTTACAAGGATTTATTAACTTTTCAAAATTTACATGGATTTATTTCCTTAAGAACAATAGTGATGTTGTTGCTTACTTAAAAAAACTTTTATTTTATGTTAAAACTTAGTTTAAGGCTGCCATAAAGCAATTTAAGATAGACAATGATACTGAGTTTATAAATATATTGAAGTGTCAATGTTCTTTTTGATAGTGAAGGTATCATTCATAACCATAAATGTTCTCGTATTTTACAATAGAATTCTATTGTGGAGTACAAGCATAGACATATTCTCAATACAGCTAGAGTCATTGGGAGTCAAACCAATATACCTTTAACTTTTTGGGAGGAATGTGTTGGGATGACTATTTTTCCAACCCTTGGCGAGCTTGACCAAGTAGCAATCATAGAGAATGACAGTCACTAACATAGTGACAACTAAAACCCTATGCAGGCATAGTTGGGACATGCGAAGTGGGCACCCAACAATCTCAATATAGCTAAAACCCTATGCCAGCATAGTTGCGACGACTTTTAAAAGTTGTCACAAAAAAGTGTCACAACAAAGTTTGAAAGGACAGAAGATTATTTTTGTGACGACTAATATATTTTAGCTGTCATAAATGATTATTATTAGTGATGACTTTTAAAATCCATTGCAAATTTCATTGGCGAGATAAAAGTCTGTGCCTTCCCTCTCTTCCCGCATGACCTCCATTTCTGTGAAAACCCTCCCCGCCCTCTTCGCTATCTCACTACCCTCTCTGCGCTCCTTTCTCGCCAAACACTTTGCCATGAAACCATTCTTGCTGCCAGAAGCTTCTTCCCCTCCTTTTCTCCTCCCTTCTCTCTAGCCTCCCTTTTCTTCTTTGCCATGCAACCTCATCACGCATCATAAGCACAGATCTATGTTTCTCAAGTTTTTTTGTGATGTTTTTTGTAGGTTTTTAGTTTTTTTGTAGGTTTTCAGTAGTTTTCTTGTGATTTTTTTGTAGATCTTAAGCTATTTTTGTATTTAATTACATGTAGATCTATATTTTCCATTTTTGTTTAGGTTGATAAGTTACTAATATTTGTATCACTATTTTGTAGATGATTTTGCTTCAATCTTGCATCTTTGTATCACTCATTCCACTATTTTGGATCTTTTTACAAGCTTCTATAAGCAGAGAAATAGTTGGGAGTTCTACAGAGTATAAAAAATTTGGTGTTTCCATCATCATGGATTCCTTCGTACTTCTTCTAGTTAATCGGCTTTAAAGCTTCTTTGAGGCATTGGTTGTTTTTTGTTTAGAGAATCTGTTATGACCATGACTCCCAATTAACCATGATAAACTTTGTAGCATCTCCAATTGTTTCGGTATATTTCAGGCAATTCCCATCTGCACTTTCATTGTAAACGTGTCATGTGCAATATATTAAACATGGAATGATCAGGTTTTGTCCTGTCAACAATTGCAACATAAAAAAAGAGTTAGAGTTGATCAAATGTTGGTCCCAAAATAAAATGTAAAGGTCATAGGAAGTAAACATGCAAAGTATCATGTTAATTGTTTAGTATGTTGTAGTATGATGCATAATTTTTCAATGGATGATCATAATATTTTATCTTGATTCAATTATAATAGTTCTTTGGTATAACATGTCTATGGACCAGAAGGGATCACTTACGGCAAAAAATGGGATCATGAATAGGAACATTCCTACAATCAAATGTGATGACCATTAATTTCATTATGGTTATAGGGTTATAAACAAGTGAATGCAAACACAACTCCACCTTGTAACTAGTGTTATTTGATGAATGTATTAGTTTTGAATGAGATTTTAATTTCAACACAGATTTTAATTGCTGAAACTTTAGTGCTGCCATAAATTAATGTTACTGATTTGTGTTAAGAGATTTGAGTGGTGATTTTGTTGCAGATTGGTTGAATTGCACAACTTCATTTGTGGTGCTTTTAGTATTAATTTTAGAAGGAATGTCGTGGTGCACAACTTCATTTGTGGTTACTATTTTGTAGTCTAAAGTTTTACATTTTGTTACAACCCTTGGGAGTCATCAGTAAGCACATAATTGCATATTTTATTTCATTGTTGAAACTTCAGTGTTGCCATAAATTAAGGTTACAGATTTGTGCTGCCATAATTGCATATTTTATTTCATTGTTGAAGCTTCAGTGTTGCCATAAATTAAGGTTACTGATTTGTGCTGCCATAATTGCATATTTTATTTCATTGATGATTTTGTTGCAGATTGGTTGAATTGAGTTACTTTATTTGTGGCGCTTTTAGTATTTTGTAGTCTAAAGTTTTACATTTTGTTACAACCCTTGGGAGTCGTTAGTGAGCACATAATTGCATATTTTAGGTGGCATTTGAGTGAGTGTGAGCTTTTCCATTTAAGTTTAGATCTTCTTTTGGGGTTTTTTATTTCTTCTAATGAGTGTGTGTCAATTTTGGTATTTTTGTGTATCTACTTGAATTTCACTTACTAAGAATTACCAATTCTGTAAAATTAGAAATGAATACTATGAAGAAATAAGAAGATAGGTAAAATATTAGATGCATGTATCATTTGTGAACATAAAACCTATTTATATATAGGTTAGACGAAGACAACATGTAATACTTAATCAATGTGAAACTAAGCTTGCAACACAACCTCATATACACTTTGTTACCTCCTCTCGGGCAAATCCCTTAATGGATGGCAGACACCGTCCTCGGGCAAATGAGAGTAGAAAATGAGCTCTAAGTAAATGTTGAAAAAAAGTGAATAAAACAGAGTCGCCACCTTGTTTTGAAGGAAAAGATAAGGAAACTTGATGAAAGGAAGACCTTTCACAGCAAAGACTAAAAATCCCAAATAAAAGAGTAAAATATAAGTATAAAGGGCACTGCTATCCAAAAGATAGGATAAGGAGCTCAGGGTACTAGTAGGGAAGGGATTAGGCACCCGTAGCCAACCCAGATAAAATCCACTGGTCTTCGAGGTTCCGGTGGATACTTCTAGAACCACTGGTCTTCGACTGGTGGGGCCGTGCAAGGACTTAGGACCGAGTTTGATCCCGAGGTGCCTGCCTAGGCCACAATGCACGAACTGGCACCTTAAGGTGGTACAAGGGGAGAAAGGAAAGAAAATGCATGGGAATCTGCTGACTCCGGTGGACCTCCACTTGCACAATATAAGTGTAAAATAAAGCTGTCCATACAAGGTTAGTCGCATCAAGGGTGCGAGAGAAATGAAAATGGCTAAAAAGAAGTGAGACACGTCGAGAGTGTTAGATAAGTTTGGTCGGCATAGGGGCGGCAACCGGCCTCCATGCCGGTCGACCAACTGGAACCAGTACATTGTTCAGACTCAAAAGTGTGCATTTTACTGATATTAATTCATGTGTTTTAATGTGTTTTATTTGCATTCTGTATTGAATTATGATGATTACAAGGTTAATTATACTTTTAAGCAGTATGCATGATTATTCACGTTAATGACACTTGAATTACGTTTTGAGTTGTTAATTATGTTTATGTTTATTACCTATAGAGAAAGGAATAAATGATTGACATTTGACTCTTTTGATTTTTAATAGAACGATTCATATACAGAGAAAAACTCGTGATTTATGCTTAAATGCAGGTCTGAGGGTCAAGTTGTTTACCCACGGACTTATTTGTGGATTATCCTGTTTACCCTCGGACCATATTGTGAGCGTTAAGGGTTTACCCACGAACTTATGTGCGGGTAAACTGGTTTACCCTTGGACCTGTACTCTATTTGTTCTGTGCAATGAATTTCATTGATATTAAAGCAATTGCAATTACAATTAAGATCTAAATGTTATGAATTATTTCTCCTGTAATATGATACGTTTCATGAAATGTATTTTTTAAGTATTTGCAGGGAAATTCGATAAGTAACTGTAGGAATTACATAACAAAGCAGAATTAAATATTAATTCAGCTACAACTCAACCATGAAGAACGTGGATGAACAAGCTAAAGTAGTGGATTGCATGGGATGATCTCACATGTCCAGATGTGCACCACACCCTTGTTAACTGTCAGCTCGTGAATTGCCAATCCTCCCATCTATAAAATAGTCTTGTTGCCTTGAAACTAAACCCCCTGCCCTTTTCTTCCTTCATCCACCATTTACAGAGCATTTTCCATCTTCTCCATCTTCCATCCTCCACCCACTCATCTTTTCCAAGAGGAGATTGATGACCTCCTCTTCTCCAACCACTCGCGTAGTGTACTTGCTATTTTTTTCTCAACCTGAGCGTATCCTTGAAGGAGAGACTCTCGACGTCAGCTGCTTCCTCCTCTATTCCTTGGTGTAATTGCGGTTTGATGCCCTACAATCTCACTACAAGGTCGAAAGGAAGGCCTACCAGAATGATGACCTGGTGGACCGGAAGTAAAGACAAAGAGAAGTTCCCAACTTAAGCTAGTTTTGAAGGAAGGACTTATAGTGAAGCATTAGGTGTTCTTTCCATTTTTATTTTCATTATTTTACTTAACATTTTTACAACTATACTCAAATATACAATCACACACTTTATCAACTTAGTTATAGTAATCAGAATATGTTTTTATGTTTACTGTAATGTTGAATATTGAATTCTTACTTTTACAAGTTATTTGTATTGTACAGTGTTTCTTGCATTGTATTGTGTTTTGAAATACATAAAAAGACCAAAAATATAATCATTCAACTCTTAGAAGTTTCAGTCAATTTGAATCGTACTATTTTTACATCTAAAAGTCACAATTATCACACTACCCATGTGTAAGTTCGAGGGTAGAGACATTTACCCACGAGCTACCTCGAGAGTTATGTGCTGCTTCTGTGCATAACGTAAAATTTTATGCAAACTGAAGTGTACAATGTTAAAGCTTAAGAAGAATTAAATATTTAGATCTAAAATCCTTTGGAAAGTGTAACACAATTGGTATTTAAAGACCATCTTAGCGGTTAATTGAAACAAGGCAACTATGACATTGCTTATAAGATATTTAATCAATTGTTTCACTTAATTGAAGTTAGCAATTTAGCTAAACACCAAGCAAAAACTAATCCCTATAGACAAACCTGTACTTGCAAACTAATTACATCTGAACCCATGCACTTGTGGTGAATTAAAATTATTTTACACACACAATTTATATAAAAAAAGAATTACAAGTGTCAGTCGTGAGGTAACATACATCCAAAGATTGGGTTTTGTATTTCACCCCCGCAATATGCAAACCCATACATTTAACCTGATGCATGCGAAAAACTAGACAAACAAAGCAAATTCGAAAGGAAAGATATCCATAGCGACCTTGGGAACATAAAAATAGCATGCATGGTCCTAAGGAAAGAGTGAGGCTTCGCTCAGGGAAGGAAAATATCCTTTCCCCAAAGAAAACATAAAAAGGAAAATCCTTACGCCCTATCCCGAAAAACAAACAAACAGGTAGGAAAGAAGGACAGGATCTTAGGTATTCCCCAAGAGAAATGAAAACCTCTCTGGTCGAAGTCATGGATGACCAGGGAAGACAGTGTTATTTAAAACAAGTGAGTCATCTCCACTATCTCTGCCAGTGGGAAAGGGGGAGAGGAAGACTAACCTGTAGGAAGGTTAGTCCAGAGTGCAAGTTGGCGAGCCCTTGTGTGTAGACAATTGACCATAGGCGAACGTCGGAAGTCGGATGGAAAAGGTGCTCATCGTTGGGTGCTGGATGCTCGGACACTCAAGCAATCAACGCAAATCCAAGACTCGAACCTCCCCCTAGTGGCAACGGGAGGACTATTTATTGGCAAAAGTCGCAATGTTTCACGAAGTTGGACCGCCAGGCATTGGAAGGCCAAGTGTCACATGCATTATGTCAGTTGGGCAACGAGTGGACTCGCAAACTTTCAGATTATTAATAGATGTCGGCACTTTGGGCTGGAATTCCACCTTTCTAGCCAAAATTCCACCCTATTTACTGCGGAAGATCAATGTCTGCTGGCTCGCTACAATATTCTCTAACACGTTCTAAAAACAATTTGTGTAATGGTATGAAATTTCGTTCTATTTATCAGAATTCCGTCGCTTCTATCGTGGAAATCTAAAGACCTACACTAGTACAGTCAGCCACTAGGGGACTGACCTCGTGTAGTGTATTTCAAAGCATTCTTCAAAAAATTGGCGCAAAGAGACGAAATTTTGCTAAATTCATCAAATATCGAAGATCTGTACTTGCGCAGTCAGGTACTTGGAGATTAGTTTCACACCTCTAGGGGCATATCCAGTGGCTAGCGAGGCTGGACATCCGCCGCCAGGGCTGGTTATTCGCCCATTTACCACCAAGCCTCTAGTCTTATCTTGAACTCAGTCTCTCAATCGTACTGCTTCTAGAAGGCACGTCAGAAGTAGTGAAGGCCACGCTCACACAACTAGGGAATCACCAATGGCGGCCCCTTTGGGCCTAGCAACTAACTCGTTCTCGAATGACTAAGTCATAAAGTTTTATTTTACGGTTGGTCGTAACGTTACTACCTTTACTCTACGGTGGGCCATAACATTACGACCTTTACTTAACGGTGGGCCATAACATTACGGCCTTTACTCTACGGTTGGTCGTGGAGCAAAAACGGAAGTGCCATAAAAAGTCGTTAGGAAGAATGGTACATCTGTAGAAGTGGACTGGTGATGGCGGAGGTTCTATCTCCATCAATTGAGCAGCAACCGTTCGGAGATTTTTCATATGCTAGACGACACAATTGACGTGGGATGGTCAAGCGAGAGACTCAGGATGGAAAGCTTAACGAAGCTTCCACCCAAGAGGCCAGACTTCCGATTGATATTGTCGGAAGACGGCCCGACCTCCCGGCGTGAGAAAGTTGTCACTCCATAATGTAACATTACTAGAATCTAAATTGTGTGAGGCCGAATGACTGATATTGACTCACCACGATACCTACTACCTACTTCCCCAAGTATAAGGGGTTAACAGAATGCCCCTCCCTAGGCGAGGTCAGAGGACCAGGAGGGAGGGAGACTAGCAACCAGAGTCTGAGGACGACCTGACATTCTTGGGGTGAAACAAGATAAAGGAAAGAATTGTTCCTCAAATGCCTACCTCAGGGGGGAATTGTGGTGTCCTGATAAAATTTGATGGAAGTCTAGAGTATCTATCCGTCAAATTGACAAGTCGCCAACTGGGTCAAAAATACCCAAATACCCTTATAAATATGCAAAAGTGTGGGAAATACCCTCATTTGCACGCGAAAAGGATAGTCATCTCTTCTACGATGATTAGGGTGAACGCCATCTTCCTCACTACGACTTGGTGGCTTCTTAGTCCCTTGCAACGGTGCCTTCTTCCTTGAATAGAAGCATAACCAAAGTTAGCAAGTGAACTTACTATCCCGGAGGGGAGTACAACTATGACAGCGGAGCCACAGGTGTAGCGACATCAGCGTCTGAGTTCATCCTGGTTTAGGCACGTGAACCAAGTCAGGAAAGCTTTCAATACCCGTTGGACCTTTATTTCCCTAGAGACATCATTTTCGAAGATAAGGAATATATTTGTAACTTAGAGAAGGGGTTCCGCTGTGCATTGAGATCGCATGGGTGGAATGTGGAGGCTACCACCAAGTAGGCTCAACGTTGGAAGAAAGGACGAATGCAAGAATATGGACTAAAAGGATAGGCTGGTGATGCGGCTAGTCGGGAGTGCCACAGTAAGAAGGTGATAGAAACTGCATGCCAACAGGGGGAACCCTCTGTTGCCAAAGAGGTTCAGCCAGAGGTCAGCTTTGGAGAGCTGGAGGCTGACATGTTCCCGAAGTCGGGGAAGAAGAAGGAATATATTTGTAACTTAGAGAAGGGGTTTTGTCATGCATTGAGATCGCACGAGTGGAATGTGGAGGCTACCACTAAGTAGGCTCGCCATTGGAAGAAAGGACGACTGCAAGAATATGGACTGAAAGGATAGCCTGGTGATGCGGCCAATCGAGAGCACTGCAATAAGAAAGCAACAGAAATCGCATGCCAGCAGGGGGAACCCTCTGTTGCCAAAGAGGTTCAGCCAGAGGTCAACTCTGGAGAGCCGGAGGCTAACACGTTCTTGAAGTCGAGGAAGAAGAAACTATCTATTTCCCTCACCGGCTGAAAGACATGGGGAATTGCGTCTACTGGCACACCTAGCCATGATGGACGAGGACGACCTCTGAGATCTCGAAGTTTTGTCTGCCTACAGGATGCAAGTTTTCAAAGCTCTCTGCTGGCAAGGGTGCAACATAAAAGCGGTGGAGCAGGAGGCAACGTGGTGGTGGAACATTTGCTGTCGGCAAAGACATCGCCTATTTGGAAACAATGGGCGACGTAAGTCTGTGGCACACTACTAGTGCCAAGAGACTGATCTTTTTCCAGAAGCTACACCGGTGGAAGACGTGGCTACCAGGATCGAAACATCTGCGGCCATCGAACACGAGCTTGAGGCTGAGGTGGGGGTTGCTACTGAACATGTTGAACCAAAAGTGGTAACCATCTTTTAGCAGTCGGATTTTCGAGCGAGAATTTTGGATGTCTATCTACGACCAGTGAAGACCCGAGGATTTGGGCAAGTGTATTCTTGCTGACTGAAAGTCCATCCGTCCATCGAGAGATCAGGTCCTAGCTCCCCTGTGATCCCTGAAAGCACACTAGGGGAAGAACCCTCGGCTAGTAAAACTTTCGTTACCTGATGCCTTTGTCGATAGACTTGGTCCTTTTTGTGTGTTGATTGGCATTGTGATATTATGTAGGGACAAGCGGGGTGGAAAATTTGCCTCCTTGTGTGGTGGATCCTGATGTATAGGATGTAAGCGAGGGAGAATTGCCCGAGCCTGTGGATACACATGAATTTCTATTGCTAGTTAGAGAAGTTTGAAATCACAGAATTCTCTTTGGGCGTTTGGTAGATTTCATTGGCATGCCAGATGTGGAAGATCTATTCCATCATTAGGGGTTGCTCTCCTTCATGTGCAACCTTCGATGGGACAAGTAGGTCCCGAACTTGGTAGTGGAATTTTATTACAACCTCTCTACCGAGTACTCGATGGTCAAAATAATCTTTAAGGACGACCTCGTGATCCTTTCCCCACGTCTGTTGAGGGAGGTGCTTGGGCTGCAGACCACCGGGGTGGACATCTTCATCCCATTGAAGAATGCCAGATGGACCATCGAGGAAATAAACACCATGATTGCACTGGATCTGTGGATGAGTCAGAAAGCCTCAAAAATGAAGGAGCTCCAACTTGTTGCACGCCTGGTGGCCTTTATCTTAAACAACAGTATCCTCCCGAAGGGAGGACATTGGCATTAGATCAAGGGCTTGGCTCATCTTGGCAAGCATCAATTGGGACACCTCCTATACGGTAATGTGTTAGTGGATGTGTCCAAATACTTTTCACCAAGGGGGACTTGGCACGTTTTGAGAAGGTCGCGGCTAAGACTACCGTGACCGTAGAAACACAAGCCAGTACCAGTTCTCAGTCCGCTGTTCTGCCCGTCCCCTATGAGAGCTGGGATTTTGTGCTTGAAGCCGGCCCATCGCGGAGTTTTGCACAGGAAGTCGGCTCTCCCACTGTCGAGCTTTGGACAAAAATGATATCCCAAATGTTAGGCATATAGGAATAGACCCTTTGTCTCCTGGAGTGCGTGGAAGCCAAAGAAGCTACACACAACGCTCGAGGAGAAGAGTGGCAGGAGAGGGCAAATGTACAAGAGTAAACCTTACGTCTCTTGGCACACATGGAGGCTACACAAGAAGCGCGATGAGGAGAGTACCTAGAGAAAAGGGGATGATCCACGTCCTTTGTTGTTATTTCTCTTTCAACAACTTAGACAATGTATACATCTCTACACAGTAACATTAAAGGGATGTGCCCCCTTTTTTTTGTTTCTTTTGTTTTAAATGTCTGAATGTATACGTACCTTACTAAGCATATTCTCCAAGCGCTTGGGTTGGTAACCGACCATGGAGGACCAAAAGCTCC
>JAMKPZ010000057.1:0-128701 GCA_024699675.1 Amphibolis antarctica
TTAACTTAACGAGGGTTGGTTGAGTTAAAAGTTAACTTAACTAGGGTTTGTTAAGTTAGGAGTTAACTTTATGAAGTCAATGCTTTGTTAAAGTTCTACATGAACAGGGTTGTAGACACCGGATTGTGGAGTGAACCTAAAATTCCAAAGGGATAATGAACACTTGAGTAAGGCTCGATGAGTAGAGTACCCAGAGTTAGGGAACTACTATAAAAATCTCCTACGCCATTTTATATTTGTTTTTCAAAATTTACTAAGCGGATTAATTCAAATCATTTATTTAGTAAAAAATAGGGTAGACCACTTATTCACCCCCCTCTTAAGTAGTCTCAATCCTACAACCTATTTCAAAAATCATTCACCTATTTCAAATTTCCATACAAATAACACATACGTTCAAATATAATTTACCAAAAGTCATTCATAATTAATAATATCAATTACACAATTAATTATTTACAAGAAACTATTAGACAATATTGTCAAGTTCTAATTATTTTGTGCATCAACTAAATGACGAAGCCAAGCTATGGTGCATCCTTGTGCATCTCTAATCGTCTTGGCTCATCTATATGGGTGGAACATTATTTCTTGCTACTTTAAAGCAACATTCACCACGACTTCACAAAATCCTTGGCCTAAACGACTTCCCATTAGTATTTTGTTGAGATACTTGTCGGGAAAATGACCACACCTCATGGTGTCTGGTGCAATTCAACCCATCACATGTCCCCAACGATACGTGTCTTCTCAGGTTGCTCACTGATGGAAAACACTCTCTCTCTCACATTGTTCATCATGAGTGGAAGAATGCAGGTGGAAGAGAAGGAGGTGACATGATGATTTACGTGGTTCGGCAAACTACCTACTCCACGAGGTGCTGGTGCTTTCTTTCACGTTGAGTCGCCGCTGGCTCTTTCGCACACTCATTACAACTGGTTACAGCCCTATTTATAGGGCACATAAGAAATCCTATTCTCAACATTACAAATGACCCTCGAAGTCATTGACAATCAACATCCGGAAGGACACTATCAGATAGCCAAAACCTTCTTCAACTTGCGCACCTTCTCTAGCCACACCTAGTCTCCAACTGGTTTCCTGCTGGAGCGACCTGGTTGTCGAACTTCTAAACCGACATCTAGATGACCAGTTGGTGAACCTCCCACCATTCTATTGATCCTCACTACCATCTAGCCTTTGCCAAGCTGAGTCCGTTGTCTAACCCTTTTCCGCAATGAAGGTCTGTTGCCATAACACTTATGACAACGTGGTCCCATTGCCATTGCACCTGGTCCTTTGTGTATCCAGATTCCTAGCAAGTATGTGGTTGTCAACCTATGACCTAGATTCTGCCTGCTACTTGGTGGAAGACTATCTCCACACTGCAGCTGCAACAATCTCCCACTTGGAGACTGTCTTCTAGATAATCTCTCAGATTCCTATAGCACCTACTGAGGGTTCCATAACCAACACCTGTCTCCATGCTTCACGTCTCTTGGAGACCAATGAGACTAATGTAAAGTCTCAACTTCTTCACCGCCATCACCTTGGTGAGCATATCTACAGTGTTCTCTGCTCTTTTCACCTTCTAGAGATTCAGGCTACCTTCTTTGATCTGCTCTTAGATGAAAAGAAATCTCATCCTCATATGCTTGGACCTTGAGTGAAACTTGGGGTTCTCCGCCAAATAAATGGCACTCTGACTATCGTAGTATAACACACTGTGCTCCTATCTGTGGCCCAATTCGGCTAGAATGTTCTCTAGCCAAATCCTCTCCTTTGTTGCTTCTAAAACTACCACATACTCTACCTCAGTGGTTGAGAGAGCTATAATGCTTTGTAGCTTGGACTCCAACTCACGACAATGCCTCCCATGTTAAACACAAAGCCTAAGGTGCTCCTGAACTTGTCCATGTCTCCTCCCAAGTGTGCATCACAATACCCCATCAACTTGCTTGATCCTCTATGATAACACAGATCCACCCGTGAAGTGTTCTTTAAATACCTAAGAATTCACTTCACTGCAAGCCAATGTTCTACACCTAGATTTGCCATGTACTTGCTGACAACTCCCACTACATGCGCAATGTCTAGCCTTGTACATATCATGGTGTACATCAGGCTACCCACAGCTAATGCATAAGGTACCTAGGACATCTCTTCCCTATCCACCTCTATGCTTGGCAACTAGTTCTAAACAACTTGAAGTGGGCTCCTAGAGGAAGATCTGTCTTCCTCTCATCTGTGATATTGAATCTCCTATGTACTTTCTCCAAGTACTTCTCCTGATTCAACCTCAATGTGCTGGCCTCCCTGTCTCAGATGATCCTCATACCACGTATCTGACTAGCTGGGCCCAAGTCCTTCATGTCGAACTTCTTTGAAAGTTGATCCTTCAACTTTCCAATCTACTCCATGCTCGATCTAGCAATGAGCATGTCATCTACATAGATCAATAGGATGACATAGCACTCCATGTGCTTCACATAACAACAATAGTCTACATTGCACCTCTTGAAGCCTGTGGTACAGATGAAGCTATCAAATTTCTTGTACCATTGTCGCGGCGCTTGCTTCAAGCCATACAAACTTCTCTGTAACTTGCAAACCAAGCTTTTATCTCTACCAGCTCCTACAAATCCTTCTGGCTACTGCATGTAAATCTCTTCTTCAAGTTTCCCATGAAGAAAAGTAGTCTTCACATCCATCTACTCTAGAAATAGATCTTCTGCAACCACAATGCTCAGGACACTCCTTATTGTGGTCACCTTGACTACCGAAGAGAACACTTCCATGCAATCTATGTCCTGCACTTGCTGCTATCCCTTGACTACAAGTTTGGCCTTGTACTTCTTGTTGCCATCAAGTTGTTCCTTCAATATGAACACCCACTTGTTGCCAAGTGCTTTCTTCCCCTCTAGTAGTGGAGCTAACTTCCACGTCTTGTTCTTCTCCAAGAACTTCATTTCTTCTTTCATTACTTGCTCCCACTGATTTGCATCCTTAGCTTGCATAGCTTCCTTGTAAGTCCTTGGCTCGCCATCATCTATCAACAGCAGGTAGTTGAACGACGGCACAAATCTTTCTAGAGGTCTTGAGATTTTGGTTCATCTCCTAAGTTGAGGAGTGACCACCTGCTTGTCTTCATATGATTGTTGTTCCTCTTGACCTTGCTCATCTACATCTAACTCTATCTGAGAATCCCCTGCAATCCTGAGATCAACACTACTACCATCCTCTAGTTCTGTCTCTTGACCTTCCAAAATCTGGTTGAATCTTTCCGGACACTGCCCCTGCTCATTCAAAACCCGTGAGGGGCCCCAACTTGCTTCAGCCTGCAACCGGCTCTGGCCATCTGGTTGCCACTCCTCAGCCGGTAGCCAGGTGACGCTACCTAGTTGCCACTCAGCTGACCCCACACCCCTATGCTTGTAGAGCATCCTTTCATCGAATATGACGTCCTTGGCCCAAATCACCTTCTTGGCTTCATCATCCCAGAACTGGTAGCCAAGATAGTTCTAGTCGTACCCAATGAAGTAACATCTTTGCGATTTTGGGTCCAACTTGTCTTTCTTGTCACTGCTGACATGAACAAACGATAAAGACCCAAAAATTCTGAGATGGGAGTAACTCACCTCCTTCCCCATCCACAGTTCTTCCACAACTCAGAAACCCACTAGCACGAAAGGACACCAGTTGATCAAGTAGGCGGTTGAGCTAACGACCTCCACCCAGAACGACTTCAAAAAGTCGACGTGTAACCTTATGCATCGAGCTCTCTCATTCAGTGTCTGATTCATCCTCTCGACAACCCCATTTTGCTATGGGTTTCCAGGAACCATCCTCAACCATCTAACCCCCTCATCTTCACAAAAACTGATGAACTCATTGCTATCGTATTTGCCACTATTGTCCAACTTCAACTTTAACTTTCTCCCTATCTGATTTTCAACTTCTGCCTTCCACTTCTTGAAGACTTGAAAAACCTCTGACTTGTTCTTAAGAAACTAGACCCAAACCTTCCTTGTGCAATCATCGATGAACGTGACATAGTACTAGGATCTGCCTATGGAGCTCATGGGTGTTGGTGCCCACACATCCATGTGTACGAGATCCAGCTTCTCTGACTTTGGCTCGTGTATTGATTTTGAGAAGCTTACTCTCTTCTACTTCCCTAAAATACAATGCTCACATGTCTCCAAACTAACATCCTTCAGCTTTGGAATCTTTCCACCCACTACCAACATCTTTAGCCCCTTCAAACTGTTGTGTCCCATTTTGCAATGCCACAGCTCAAACTCATCAACGGAGCTTATAGATGAGAGCATCCCCTCTAGGTCTTCTGCTGTCAGGTATAGGGTGTCGATTCGACTTCCAGATGCCACTACCCAGATTCCCTTGGTGACCCTCCATTTTCCAGCTCCAAACTCTATGTCAAGGCCATCTTCGTCTAACTGGCTAATGGAGATTAAGTTCTTGGCCTAATCCAGAACATACCTCACTTCCAACAACCTCCATAGCCCCTGCTTGGTTCTAATCTGAACCTCTCCTCATCTCAACACGTCCAAACTGGAGTTGTTCGCGAGGTACACCTTCTTCACTGGAGTTTCATGATAGTTGTGAAGCAACTCCTTCCTGTAGGTGGTGTGGAAAGAATCCCTAGAGTCTAACACCCAAGAATCAAATAAGGTGTTGATGCAACAAACAAGGGCCTCATTTGTGTCCCCTGACACTGAGTTTGCACCGAAATCTCTTGGTGCCTTCCCTTTGCTATCCTTCCTTGGTGCACTACACTAAGACTTGAAGTACTTGTACTACTCACAGTTTCAACACTTGATGTCGGAATGAACTTTGCTGGTGCCCCTAGACTTGGATCTGCCTTTCCCATTCCTCCTACCTCTAGATTGATTTCTGCCCCTACTCTCTACACTAAGCACTGACATTGAGGCTTCTCCGCTACCTCTCCTTCGAATGTCCTCACTCAAGATTAAATCCCTAATGCTGCCCATATCCAACTTCCCATGGCCTAAGGAGTTTCTCACCAACATAATGACTGTGGACCAACTTGAGGGAAGAGATGATAACAGAATCAAAGCTCTAACCTCATCGTCGAACACGATCTCCACTGAATCCAACTAAGTCAGAATCATGTTCAACTCGTTCACATGGTCTGCGACTACCACACCTTCTCGCATCTTCATGTTGAAGAGTCTACGCATAAGGAATACCTTGTTTGATGTCGTCGACTTCTCATACGTGTTGGATAAGGCCTTCATCAACCCAGCAGTAGTCTTCTCCTTGGCAACGTTGAAGGCGACATTCTTCACCATCATGAGCCTCACCACACCTAGTGCCTGGCGATCCAACAACTCCCACTCTTCATCGTCCATTCCTACTGACCTCTTTCCCCCAACAAAGGGTGATGGAGCTTCTTTTGATAAAATAGATCCTCTATTTGCATCTTCCAGAAGTTGAAGTCTCTTCCATCGAACCAGTCAATCTTCACCTTTCCTTCCTTTGACATCCCTCTTTTGCAAATGTATCCCTGAGCTTCTTCTAGAATCCACGTAGATCTGTTCGACTACTGGTCTGTACACCTGGTTGCCACCCTCCCTACCAGACGTCAACTGCTCTAGACACCCACTTGCTCTAGCGGCAATCTACTCCGAACTCCAATCTACCCAGCCGAACGCTGACCTGCTCTTAGACGGACACCAGCTTCTCCACTTGAGACTATGTTCCAACAAAGTGTCCAACAATGCCCCCTTCTCAACTTAGAAGCTCTAATACCAATTGTTGGGAAAATGACCACACCTCCCAGTGTTTGATGCAACTCAACCTGTCACGCATCCCAACGATATGCATCTTCTCAGGTTGCTCACCGATAGAAAACACATTCTCTCTCTCTTGCGCTATTTGTCATGAGTGGAAGAACGCAGGTGAAAGAGAAGTAGGAAGAAGAAGGAGGCGACACAACGATTTACATAGTTCAGCAAACTACCTACTCCATGGGGTGCTGGTGCTTTCATTCACGTTGCGCTGCCGCTAGCTCTTTCACACACTCATTACAACTGGTTAGAGCCCTATTTATAAGGCACATAAGAAATCCTATTCATAGCATTACAAATGACCCTCGAAGTCATCGACAATCGACGTTAGGAAGGACACTATCGAATAGCCAGAACCTTCTTCTATCTACGCACTTTCTCTAGCCACACCTAGTCTCCAACCAGTTTCCTGTTGGAGCGACCCAACTATTGGACTTCTGAGCCAACATCTAGATGACTAGCCAGTGAACCTCCCACCATTCTGCTGATCCTCACTTGCTGTCTAGCCTCAACCAAACTGAGTTCGATGTCTAACCCTTTTCCGCAATGAAGGTCTATTGCCATAACACAAGTCTGTTGCCATAATGTTTATGACAACATGGTCTCATTGCTGTTGCACCTAGTCCTTTGCGTATCCGGATTCCCGGCAAGTACGCGACTACCAGCCTACGACCTAGATTCCCCCTGCTACCTGGTAGAAGACTGTCTCCACACTGCAACCTCAACAATCCTCACATAACAGAAATCCCTTAGCCATAGGTTCTATTCCATTTGTGATAATACAAGGAACACACTACATTTAAAACATCATACAAGAAATACATTAATAATGTACATTGTAATGATATGAAATGTCCAATACTAGTTAATTATTAACTATTTTATTACCTGGTCATGATGATCTGGTGAATTGGTTTCATTATTAAAAGTTGAATTACTAGTATCCAACAATTGAGTTTAATTACAATTGTAAAAAATAATATAGTAATTTATTATAATAAAGAGAAGTACTTGTAAATATGATAATTGAAACTTGGTAAATTTTTTTAGTACTTCTTCAACTTGTTGTTCTGGTGGTAGATTTTAAGACACACCAACATTAGGAGAAGAAAGATTAACTCGCTACAATTGAAAATAAAGATATTAGACTTGAAATAGATAATAACATTAATAACAATTACATAATGCATAATGAATTGAATGACGATTTATACTTGTGTTGGAAGAGTACTACCTCGAGAAGAAAATTGATTTGGACTTTCACCAACAGAAACAATCTAAAAGATATTACAAGGAATTAATGACAAAATTTTAATTTCTAATCAATCACATCATATTCAATGATAAACAAACCTGTTGAAAGATTTGTTCCATCTTATTATTCATCTCCATCATAAAATGTTGCATTTGGTTGTTATGTTGGATTTGGGCTTCTTGTTTTCATGTAGTGTTCTTATATTTTCTCTCATATCTTGTATAACATCAGGATAAGTGTATGATGATATTCATTGTTGTCTCATAATATCTATTAATCTTGGTCCTATGCCCAAACAACATACTCTACCACATTATTCTCCTCTAACAATTTTTCCAAATACATCATCATGAGATATAAGAAGATTATCAACACCATCCTCTTGACTCATTGCTTTCATTTATTTAATTTGATCCTACATATATGAAAGTATGATATAATTACATACAAATGAATTGTAGCAATTAATGAAAAGTACAATAATGTAGACATTCAAGAAAAAAATCTATATAACAATATATACAACAATAAAAAGTTACTCAACTTACATAATTATCAGTAAGTTTTACTATACTTCTTGCTCCCATACAATGTGTGAAAATCATTTTCGATCAATTTTCCTTATTCTTTTTTCTTTTCTCCTATATTTAATACAATTGTTATGTAAATTGTAACTAAATTAAATAGTGAATATGTGTAACTAAATTAAAATTTGTCAATATTCACATAAATTACATATTTCAAATGCAAGAGTACCCTAATACTCTACTAAGTTGTGCCATTGTGTAGGCATGATACAGTCAATTGGAGGATTGTTACTTCCTCCACTTTTCAACCATTGTTTATGAAAATAATACTTCCATGTCTTCCAATCTTTTTCAATGGTTTTCACGACTCATTGACGAAGTGCAAGGTCTGGTGGTAAATCATATTTTTCCTGTAAATCATGTAAAAAAAAAAAGATATCAATCACAATTTGAATCTCACTATCAATTATGCATGTAATATATAAAAGATCATTATTACTATACCATTATTTACCAAATGCATCTTCTTTGCATGTTTCTAACATATGTTTCCAATCAAATATATTGATTAGCAATATGCCTCCACTCTTAGCAACAATTCCACAATATGTCGCTAGACTTTTCCCCTCCTCTCCTATCGTTGACTATATTTATTGATTGGTATACATATTTTCTCTCTGTATTTCATTGTTATAATTTCTGGCATCACTATGGCTTCTTTAATCTTCTTCTCACAAATATCCTGTACAAGTACGTCTGTTGCAATATGTGATGGTCCTACTTAATTTGTTGTAGGAGTCCTTATGTGTTCTATAGAATGTGATGTACTTGGAATGAATTCTTGTACATCAAAACACATTTTTGCTAACATTTTCACCACGATATGTTCAAATCGTGTAATTTTGAAGAATTTCATTCCAAAGTAAGTGCTCTCGCACTTCTTTCGCATCTTTCCACAATTGATTCAGGCATCTACGACATGGACACTTCATCTTCCCATCCAACATTCCATGGATGCTAGCATATTCAGATGAGGGCTAGCATCCTAGAGAAGGGAGGAAGATCTTTTAGTCTCTAAGGATGACAGGAGTAGAAAGGAGAGTCGTAGACCACCTGGCTCATGGTTGTCTCACTCCATGGCTGCTACTCAAGGGGAAGGTTAATATTGATGCCCTCAGACCAAAGCCCTAGGGCATCTCGCAACAAAGTCCTATCCAACAGGAACTCCCTTCCACTGATGCTCAAGCAGCACCGACCACCTCCCTCCCCTAGATTGGCATAAAACTCAGTCAAAAGATTAGGAGTCATGTCACCTCTAAAGAAGCCTTTAGAGAAGAGGAGACCCTAAAAGCTTAGAAGTCTAGTTCTTCTTCTTCTGGCTCAACCTCCATGACTGGCTTAGCCAACTACTTCCAGTTCCTCATCCATGGCTAGCTCAACCTCCATGATCCAGCTACTTCCAATTCCTCATCCATGACTGGCTTAGCCTCTTCTGATTCCACTTTACCCACTAATTCTAGTTCTTCTTTTGATCCTCCCACCAAGTCTCGACGGTTGTCTAGCATTTATTGCCATGGCCTGCATCCTCTTCCTCAAGTCTTGTCCATCGAAATTTCAAATGACAAATTTTATGAACCAACTTCTTATTCAGATGCCAAGAAATATCCTCATTGGATTTCTACAATGGAAGATGAATTATCTGCTTTAGCACGCAACAATACTTGGTAGTTAGTTCCTCCCAATGCCTCCTAAAATATAATCAATTGCAAATGGGCTTTCCATGTGAAACGAACTACCTCTAGAGATGTTGAACATTACAAAGCACGATTGGTGGCCAAAGGTTTCCACCAACTTCCAGGCTTGGATTTTTTTAGAAACTTATTGTCTAGTGGCCAAATATACTTACAAGCACATTGCTACTCTTCATCATTGGAAGCTTGAATAGTTGGATGTTTGCAACACTTTTCTTCAAGGTGATCTTATAGAAGCAATTTTCATGCAACAGCCTCCGGGTTGCAAAGATTCTTTGCAACCACATGTCTACAAACTTCAACACGCTATTTATGGGTTAAAACAAGTATCTCATCAATGGTTCTTCAAGTTACAACATCTTCTTGATAGTGGGTTTCAGCAGTGTAGTGGACTCTTCCTTATTTGTTCATCCACAATCATCGCATTTGTTGGTAGTTCTTACATATGTCGATAACTTCATTATTACTGGTTCCAGTCCTCAACTCATTGATACTTTTATTTCAAAACTTTGTAATGTTTCACTACCAGAAAATGGGGTCTCTCTCCTTTTTTCTAGGAATGGAGGTTCTACAGGCATCCAATGGCATTCATCTCACTCAGACTCGCTATGCCTATGATCTTCTAAAACACTTCAGAATGATGGATTCTAAACCAATCTCATCTCCCCTATCTACATCACATTCACAACCAGTGGATCATTCTCCTTATAAAGATCCTACTGAATTTTGCAACATCATTGGAGGTTTACTTTATCTCACTCAAGCTAGACCAAATATTGTGTTTTCTGTAACTCATTTGGCTCAGTTTACTCAAGCTCCCACTAATCATCACTTTTCTCAAGTGAAATGTCTCCTACATTATGTTAAAGGGACTATTCAACATGACCTATTGTATGGTCATTCAGCTACTACGTCGTCTCTATCCCTTCATGCCTATTGTGATGCTGATTGGGCAAGACTTTCTCCAAATCAGTGCTCAACTACTAGTAATGCAATTTATCTTAATAATCATCTCATTAGCTAGATGGAAAAGAAACAGTCCATAGTTGCGAAGTCCAATGTTGAATCCGAGTTAGAGTTATCAATTGTGCCGTGCCAACACAGCCCACACCACCAATGGGTCAGCCCAAGCATGGCCCGTGGCACGACAAAATACTATTCATGCCAGTCAATGACACGATTTTTTAATTAATTTATTATTTAATTAACAAATTACAACATTCTTCCCAAGACCCAGCGTTGCGACCTGGCAGTCGGCCCAATTGACCCAACGGCCCGTGCACCCCCCCCCTGCGTCCTGGTGACCATTCCCCCCATCGGCCTGCACAACCTTCCCCCTCGCCCCCTCCAACAACCCACTTCTCTCTTCGCCTAAGAGTCTTCAGCTCTTCTTCCCAAGACCCAGCGCTGTGACCTAACTGTTGACCCAATGACTCGACAGTCGACCCAATGACTCGGCTGCTCACCCACACATGTGACCGTTCAACCATCAATATTTAAATTTAATTCAACAATCAACATGACAACATTCAACATTCAAGTATTCAACAACTTAATAAATGAGACAACAATGCATATAATTAAATTAAGTTTTTATTTATTAATGAATTACATGTTTTATATTTACATTATTACAAATTTACACTTACATTTTAAAAAAATTTACAACAAAATTAAATTACATTTTTAAAAAAATTACAAATTGAAAAATAAAAATTATAATGTTTTAATTATGAAATATTTAAGTTTGTGAGTTACTCAGTAAATTCTTCAACTTGATCTTATTCACGGAGTACAGCAAACTCCTAGTCTTTTATACACATTAATACTTCTATTATATCTTCTTTAAGCTTGCATCTTCGATCATCAAGCACGTTGTCACCATGCTGAAAACTTATTCACAAACTATTGAAGACACTGGAATTGTTAATAAATCTTTTGTCATTATTGATAATATTGGAAAAATCAGTGATTGTTACCTCCACCAATCTTAAACATCAAATGTATTTAAGTTAGAATGTTGAATAAATAATAATGATTGGTGATTCATTGAATTAAAAGTAATTAATTCTTGTCTAGATAGTATAGGATTATAATTGTATGATGATGATGTTGGAATATTTTCATCAAATCTTGGATCTTGTAAAAATGCCCAAAAATCTAAAGATGGTCCAACATCTGATTCTAGTATTGTGGACATTAGTAGAAGAGAAGGTTCTATTCTTAATCCATATCTTTGTGTGTATAAATCAAACATTTAATTTAATTGTACTTCTATTGTAGTAACATTTAATCATAAATCTACACCTAAACTCATTTATATTCCCCTAATTAATTTACTAGCATACCTTATTTTACACTTAGAACCTAAGCATGCACTCATATAATGTAGGAATTTCATTCCAATATTTTAAAAAATTTTATTTCATGTTATTTACTATTGGTTGGAAAAATGGATGTCTCATATTTATTAAAAACTCATGAAATATCATATAAATAATGCAATGCATAGACAGATGTAGAATAATAAATTCCTGATAATCTAACCATTGCATCATAAAAAGGTTTTAAATATTCAACAAAACATTTTACAATTTTAAAATCATTCTCAATTAATTGTTTTTAATAATAATCACAATGATGATGATTATACAAAGACATTATTGAAATTTCATATGGTAATACACTTTCTAACATTAAATATAATGAATTCCACCTATGTTGAACATTTAAAGAAAATTTTTTATGCTGCATTTGAAAAGAATCACATGTTTCATAAAATTGTTACTACTGCTTTCCTGAACTAATTATAAAACTTACAGCATCCCTAATAAGTTCAATATAAATTTCAATTTCTTTTACACCTAATTGTACAAAATATTAATTATGTGACACATACATCTTTGATAAAATAATTTAAAACCATTTGGTAGACTTATTCTAGTTTTAAACATTGGTATTGTTGCAGTATTATTAGCTGCATTATCAAAAGTTATACTAGCTATTTTATTTCTAATTCCATATAAATCAAAAATTTCCATAATATTTGCAAAAATTGTTTCAACAGTATGTGGATGCTGAATTTTTCTAAATCCTATTAATCTTTTTTGTAAAATCCAATTTTAATCAATATAATGTGTAGTTACAACTATGTACCCATCTTTAGTTCTACCCGACCAAATATCTAAAGTGCATGCTATACATGTCATTATTGTACTCATAACATTAATAAATTCTAATCTAAACTTATTAAATGAATTCATAATATCTGACCTAATAGTATTTCTAAATACACGTTTATATTGTGGACAATATGCTTTACTAATATAATTATCAAAACGTTTATTTCCTCCAAAACTTATTGGTAAATATTCTGAACAAATAAATTTAGCATAGAAGTCCCTAGCCCTTTTAGAATCATAAGTCAATGAACTAACACTACCTTCGGAAGTAAAAGAAAGTTGGGTTTGAATTGTTTTATCCTTATTCCTATTTTCACATATACCAATATACCTAGTTAAATGACCTATACCGCCAGATGCTTTGCAAGAGAAGTCGGCATTACAAAGGTTACAGAAGACTCGTTCTTCTTCTGTGCCATCCATCATAGCTTTCATCATAATTGTGTACTTTGACCAGATGGAAGCTCTCTTCCGAGACTTCCTTGGTGGCATAGTTGAAGTTCAAGCTCCAATAGTCTCCATTGATGGCATTACTTCAACTTCAGGAAAGTTTTCTTAAGGATATTCATAGCCTCCAGAACTTTGACATTGATAGTAGGCCATTGTTTGTGACTTGAGTGAGAAAATTTGAGAAATTGAGAATTGAAAATTGAGATTAGAGTTTGGAGAATTTAAAGTCGAGGAGATGAGGAGTGAATTGGGTGAAAAACAAAACCCAAGTCCCTCAATTTATAAAGAAAAGTTGGTTGAGTCGTTGAGGCGGCAACCAGCCACCCGTTGTGCAGAAGCAGGCCGCTCGTTGTGCAAAAGTGGTCGCCCGTTACACAAAAGTGTGCCACCCATTAGCCATTGGACGTGGCAACCAGCCACCCGTTACGCGGAAGCGTGCTGCCCATTGTATAGAAGCAGGCCACCCATTGCGCAGTTAGCCCATTGCTACGAGCCACCTATTGGCCGTTGGACGTGGTAGCCGATCACTCGTTGGTCGTTGCACATCTTGCCCGTTGCACATCTTGCCCGTTGCACGCCCCACCCATTGCACGCCAACCTCGAGGAGGCAAGGACCCAACCATTGCACCTTGCAAGCCATGACGCTGACTGCCCATTCCTCTTCTTCTTCAATCCTTCTCTTTCTCAGTTTAGACGAATCAAACTTCAGTTCTTCCAATCTTCAGTCTTCGCTTCTTCTTCTCTCTTCTTCTTCACTTCACAGTTCTTTACTTCTTCCTTCCCTTCTTCGACCCTTCTTCCCAAGACTCGATGCCATGACCCAGCTACTAGCCCAATTACCCAGTGGCCAACCCAATGACCCGACGACCGGCTCAGGCACTTCAACTCTTCCTTCTCTTCTTCTTCTTCTCTTATTCTCAGGACCTAGCACCACGACCCGACTGTTAGCCAAATGACCTGGTGGCCGACCCAGGCACGGTTCCCCAACCCACCTACCCACACACAACCGTTCACCTCATCGACCACACAACCCAACTGCTAGCCCAATGACCCAACGGCCCATCCCCCCTACCGACCACACGATCCGTTCTGCCCCCTCCCGCACACGAGACCATTCACCCCGCTAGTCGCACAACCCAACAACCCGTCCCCCCCACTAGTCACATGACTCATCTAACCCCCTCCCACACATGCGACCATTCACTCCACCAACCACACGACCCAACGACATCTTTAATTTCATCATCAAATGGAATACTATAAAGTTCTAAATTATTTTCCTAGGAAACCAGCACGATGAATTGTGAACGAAATGGTTATTTAAGGTATGGTTGCTGCCTATCAAAATTAGAAAAACACAAGTACAATGAGAATGAAGTACCGTCTGTAAAATTTATGTACACTAAGCTGTACGAGTATGCATGCTCTTTGCCGTCTCCAAGGCTTGACGTTAGGAGTTGAGCGCAACCGGTTCTTTGCAGCAGAGCCAGAAAACTTGAGATGTTATGCAAGATAGTTGTATATTTGTGGATTGCTTTTATCCCGTTCCAGGTATTCTCTGTCAATGAGACTCTCGATTCTTTTCTTCAAATCTGCCGGCTTTATTGGGAACTTCAACTGAAGCGAAAAAATAAAATTCCAAGATCATGACAAATACATCTCGCAAGAATAAAGGAAGAAATATAAAGGAAGAAATACTGAAGGTCGTGCCACCTGCTGGAAAAGCTCCGTTATCAGAAGCGTATGACTGAGTACTTTCCTTGTTTTCATGATACGAACAACAGCTGCATCCACCTGTAGCATAGAGTAGAGAGGCATGGTGTAATAGAACATAAACATGTGTAAACACCTGTAGTTTGCGAGCTTTTATGCATCAGAAGCATATAGTGTAAGAGGCAAGCCCAGATTGTGTGATGTTTATTACTATTCTAGTGAGAACGTCTACCAAACTATGCTCCCAAACCCAAACCATTATCTGGACGTGTTCTTGAAAACACCATCATCTACAGAAGAAAACACCATTATCTGGACGTGTTCTTGAAAAAGAAATATATATGGCTAGATGTATCCGTCAGAAAATATATGGCTGTGTCCCGTGAACAAGGTTAGAGCCATTTTCTGTACGAATAACCAGGGAAACAATCCACGTGCTTTCCAATAAACAAAAATAACATAATAAATATGCCTTGTCAAGTAATAAAAGGACAAAGACCTATATCTATAGAAGAACCCTGGGAATGATCATTAAGAAAGTCTAAAAGTCTGAGTAGCATCAGATGAATGGTTGGATATAGGGCCCTTACTCTTCCAACCTAGGGCGCACCAAAAGAACAAACATATGTGCTAAACTACTACGACTTTCTTTATATACCTTTTTTGTTTGCTGCTTGAATCACCTTTTTAATGTTTTCCCTTGCTTACCCAATCCCAAAGTAACATTTTTCAAATAACAGGCATGAAATAGAACACTAGCCAATTAGGAATGCAAAAGAACTTGCCATAGTGTCCTCCGTTGGGGCACCCTCTCCATTTCAAGATGTGAAGTTTCCTTATCAAGACTAATGTTAATTAAACCAGAGGCATTTTAGCCACTTTTAATGCCTTATAAGTAAATACCAGCTGCAGACTAATGACAATATTGATACAAGTGCAATTCCACTTTGACCCAAAGGCAAGTCAACCGCTCTTGAATCACACTAAACAGATACAAAGCACAAGTTGTTAACAATATTACCATGAAGGCAAACCCTCCTTAAACTAGGATATGCTAGTTGCATTTTAGTTTAATATAAACAGGCACTAAATATAATCTATGAATGTGGTGATCTGCTAGGATCACTTTAAGGATTTGGTGCACCAACTAATGATGTAACTTGCCTACAAAGACATCACTTCATATTCTATTTGCAGAAAGTAGGCATAAAACACCAAGACATGATAGTTGCCCTTGTTCCAATTTTATTTGATACCAAACACCACCTATTAACATCACATAATAGAAAGTGAATACAGCAAATTAAGGGCATATCAACTCTCTCTGATCTCTAGACTTTACAGGACATGAAGTACATACACCACAGGCATGCATGAAGCAAGTACATACTCCAACAGGCAAAAGGGACAAATATTAATGGCCAAATTTGCTCAAAAGTAACTTGCGGTAGCATTAATAAATCCTATGGTATGACAAAAAGCTCTTCGGCCCAATCTAAGAAGGGGCATGGGTTCTTCTATGTTAGATTTTCTCTCTCTTCTCTTTGATAACCAAGCATCCATGAAGTCATCTCCTCTCTCTATCAAGTTTAGCAACTTAGGGCCTATTTGTACATGCGAAATTAGATAGAAATAAATTCAATATAAGGGCATTTGTACACCTCTCAAAATAGAATAGAATTAAAAATATAAGTGTTTGTGCACATGTTGGAATTGAACAAAATTGAATTAAAAAAATATTATTACATATAATTTAAATTACTTAATTATAATATAAAATAACTATCAAATGTGTAATTTCAAGGAAAATGTTATTAAAAGTGATAATTATTAATTATAATATTTATTTTAAAATATTAAATAATTCCAAACAATATAAATTATATGAATTGTGAACTTTAAAATTGTCATTTTAAAGTTATTTATTTATCAAAGATAACAAATACAAATGATGTTCATAATGTTAATCTAAATTGGCAAAAGAAAGGCAGGAAAGAAAAGAAATACATTCAAAGCACACAATCCACACAACACTAGAATTTACATGGTTCACCCAAAATAGGCTATGTCCATAGGCAACAGGAGGTGAAGGAGATTTTATTTATGAACTGCTATAAATTACAAATTAATCTGGTGAGCAAAAAGGATTGCCACTTGCTTACACGTCATTATCACAAATTTATATCCTCCCAAAGGAAGCCCAAAAGAATATAACCTCCCAAAGAAAGCCCAACCCAACAAACTAAACATTAAAATAGGACATAATGGATGGCAGTTATATCCATTAAAAATAATAAATGCCTTGAGAATGTGAATAGACAGAAGCTAATGATTGTAATTCAAGTCACTATTAACAAATCTCCACCTTGACTTGAATTTCCTCCTACTGCCCCTTGCCAAAGGGCTTACTAATGACCATATATGTTGAGTAAGTCCAAGTAGTGCAAGAACTTGCCTTCAGTTACTGCCTTTGTGAACATGTCAGTTGGATTATCTTTGATTCCAATATTGCTAATCTTAATCCTCTTTTTTGCTTGGATGAAGTGGTATCTCACATCAATATGTTTAATCCTATCATGATAAACATGATCTTTAGCTAAGCATATAGCACTAAGGTTGTCACAAAAAATATTCATTTGGTCTTGATGTAGCCTAAGATCTCCAACAAGACCCTTTAGCCAAATACCCTCCTTAGTAGCCTCAATCATAACCATGTACTCGGCCTCAGTAGTAGACAAGGAGACAATAAGTTGTAAGGTAACTTTCCAACTCACCATAAAACTTCCAATGGTGAATACATATCCTATCATCAACCTTTTTCTATCCACATCAACTGCATAGTCAAAGTCTGAGTACCCTAAGACTAAACAATCCACATCATTTCCATAACAAAGACCAATATCAGAAGTTCCCTTTAAATACTTGAATATGCATTTTACAGCCTACTAATGTTTTTGTCAAGTTTACTCATAAAGCGGCTCTTAACACTAACAGAATAAGCAATATCTGGCCCCATTGCATACATGAGACTCCCTACAACACTTGCATAAGGGACTTTGCTCATATATTCTAATTCACCATTTGATTGTGGTGACATTGAGAAAGAGAAATGAACATTACTTACAAATGATGTGTTCACAGGTTTGGCATTTTCCATTCTGAATCTCAATAAAATTTTCTAAATATAACTCTTTTGAAATAGAAAGAGTTTACGTTGATTTTGATCTCTATATATTTCCATTCCCAAGATTTTGTTGGTAGCATTGAAGTCCTTCATTTCAAATTTAGAATTGAGAAGTGTTTTCAAGCTTTGAATCTCCCTTTTGTCCTTGGAAGCAATGAGAATATCGTTTACGTACAAAAGTATAAATGAATCATTCTGACAATTTTTAAAATACACACAATAATCATATTGACTTCTATTGTATCCAACCTTGATCATAAAACTGTCAAACCTTTTATACCACTAAGGGACGATTTCAATCCATACAATGATTTCTTCAATTTGCAAACGTAATCTTGTTTACAGGACTCAATAAAACCTTCTGGTTGACTCATTAGAATATCCTCATCCAAATCTCCATGGAGAAAAGCTGTTTTCAAGTCAAGTTGCTCCAATTCTAGATTTTGATGTGCAACAATTGCAAACACCACCCTGATTGAAGTATAGTATGTCTAATAACAAGTGAAAATACATCGTTGAAATCCACACCTTCTTTCTAGTTATATCCTTTGGCAACAAGACGAGCCTTGAACCTAGTGCCTTCAATCCCTTGAGTTCCAATTATCTTTTTGAATATCCATTTGCAGCCAATAATTCTTCCTTTCTCTAGAGCTTTCACCAAATCTCAAGTCTAATTCTTCTGAAGAGACTCCATCTCTTCATTCATGTCCAACATCCAATGAGCAGATTCATTATTTTCAACCGCCTCTTTGTAAAAAGTTGGTTCTACAGATTCAACTTCCTCAATTACTTGATAGATTTTCCTTGTTGGTCTGTCTATCTCACCACTTCTAAATTGTTGATGTTGTTCTTCTAGACCATCAATTTTTGAATCATGATCTTGAGAAGAGCATTCAACATCTTTCTAAGTTGGAGGTATATCAAACTCCACCTGTTGATCATCACCTATATTTTCAGAAACAGAAATCAGATTTATGATGAAGCATGGATGTTTCATCAAAAGCTACACTGCTACTGAGTATAACTTTGTACTCTTTTGGTGTCTAAATTTTATAACCCTTCACACCTACACCGTATCCCACAAAAAGTACCATTTTTAGCCCTCAGGTCTAATTTTCCTTTTTTACATAATAGTTAGTTGGGCATCCAAAAATTTTGAGTTTGGAGTAGTCAATAGCTTTTCCGGTCCAAACTTCAAATGGAGTCTTCATCTGAATAGTGGAGGAAGGGGATCTATTTATAATATAATATGTTGTATGAATTGCTTCAGCCCAGAAAATCTTTTCTAGTCCAAATTTGATATCAATCATTGAGCTTTCTCAAGCAGAGTTCTATTCATATGTTCAACGACACCATTTTGTTGAGTATTTGTTACTATTCAATGTCTAGCAATTCCAACACTTTTGCATAAGGTATTGAATTCATTACTACAGAATTCAAGACCATTATTAGAACGAAGGACCTTTATCTTCCTTTCAGTTTGATTTTCAACCAAAATTTTCCACTATTTGAAGTGACTAATGCTTCACTCTTGTGTTCCATTAAGAATACCCAAGTTATCCTTGAGTAATCATCAATGATAGACAAGAAAAATCTAGATCCTCACAGAGAGGGCATTTTTGAAGACCCCAACAATCAACATGAATATAATCAAGAATATCCTTTGTTCCTTTTTCAACTTTGCCAGACTTGACACATTTTTGCTTGCCATAGACACAATGCTCACAAAAATCTAAATTGACTGACCTAAGTCCTCCTAAGAGGCCTTCCTTATTCAGAGTTTCAATCCCTTTCTCACTCAAATGAGCTAGTCATATGCCATAATTTAGATTGATCAAGTTGATCATTGGATGATACTATGGTAGCAACTTCTACAATTGTAGATCCTTGAAGAATGTATAGAGGTCCTTGCTTGACTCCTTTCATAACCATAAGAAATTCTTTGGTTACTCGAAGAACTCCACCTCCTCCATTATAACTAAATCCCTCATTATGAAGAGTAATAAGAGATATTAGCTTCTTCCCTGGTTGTGGCACATGACGAACTTCTGTAATAGTTCTTACCGTGCCATCATGCATTCTGATTTGAATAGAACCTATGCCAACGATCTTGTATAAATCATTGTTGGCCATGATGACATCTCCCCCATCAATAGCTTCATAGGTGGAGAACCATCCATGAGTTGGGCACATATGATAAGATGTCCCTGTGTCAAGTATCCAACTTTCGATTGGATAATTAACTTCAGATACTATAAAAGCCACATCAGGTTCAGACAAAGAGTCATCCTGAGCAATAGAAGCTACGAGTGCCTCGGATTTCTTTTTGGGACAATTGGCCTTCCAATGTCCAGGCTCCTTACAATATCTTTGGGATTTGGATATTTACCATTAGATTTTCCCCCCCATTTTCCTTTCTTATCAGATTTTTCAAATCTACCACGAATCTACTCATGACCAGTGGCGATAAGACCTGAAGCCAAAGTATCCCCCCTTAAGAACCAAAAGTAAGGTGATGAAGCTCCCTAGTATGAAGACTAGATCTAACTTCTAATGAAACGATATCTTTTTCCAATGACGAAAGATTGAACAAAATTTTCAAAGGATTGTGGTAAAGAAACTAACAGTAATAATGCAACATCCTCATCTTCAATCTTCACATCAATATTCTTGAGTTCCATTAAAAGAATGTTAAGTTGATCTAAGTGATCTTTAAAGGACATACTTTCTTTCATCCAAAGGGAGAATAACCGTTGCTTGAGAAGAAGCTTATTGGTTAAAGACTTGGTCATATATAAGTTCTCAAGTTTCAATCATAAGCTAACTGCAGTTTCTTCATCAACAACCTCAATGATGACTTCATCAACAAGACATAATAGGATTGTAAAGTGTACCTTCTCTTCCTACACGGCTAGCTCAACATCATCAACTCCAGGTGGTCTCTTTTTATAGCAACACACACATCTTAATTTGCCAAGGCTAAAGCTATTCTTCCCGATGAACTTTTCGACATTCACACTATGAGATGACATCCTTTCTCAAACTAAAAGATCCCAAAAATGGCTCTAATACCAATTGTTAATCTAATTTACCGAGAAAAGGGTAGGGAAGAAAAGAGATACACTTAAAGCACACAAGCCACACAACACTAGAATTTACATAGTTCACCCAAAATAGGCTACGTCCACAGGCAGCAGGAGGCGGAGGGGATTTTATTTATGAACTACTACATATTACAAACTAATCTAGTGAGCAAAAAGGATTGCTACTTGCTTACACGTCCTTATCACAAACTTATAGCCTCCCAAAGGAAGCCTAACAAACTATAACCTCCTAAAGGAAGTCCAATAGACTAGGCATTAAAATAGGACATAATGGATGGAAGTTATGTCCATTAAAAACAATAAATGCCTTGAGAATGTGAACGGACAAAAGCTAATGGTTGTAATTCAAGTCACTATTAACACATAACATAGATAGATAAGAACAACTGATCTCAAATAAAATACATGTACTTCTTCAAATGAAGTTCACATGTTCCTATTTGTCTACATCAATGTCATTATATCTTGATGCATTTTATTTGCAAAGCTCAACCAAATAGCAAATTCCGGATGATTCAACACACCTTACAAGCAACTTCAATTCTCACACTTTACCTTAGGTGAACAATACCTACAAAATTCATCTAAATTAAATTTCATCAATACAAACACTCTATCTATCAGAATTAAATTTATTTTAATTCAATTCTCATGAATTCCACAGACATAAACACCCACTTAATAAATCTCACTACAAGTAACAACAACATAGCAAACCATGTCACACATCTCCTCTCTATTTCAAGTAGTAACAACTCAATAAATTACATTACAAATCTCTTCTTGCTATCGGATTTAGCAACAAATTAAATTTCATCATTGGCAGTGAACTTAGCAAATCATATCATACATCTATTTTCCCTTTAGCAAGTTTGGTAGCTTAACAAATCTCACTAAAAATGGTAACATAAGCAAATCATATCACACATCTCATCTCTTTATTGGTCAATGACAACTCAACAAATCACATCACAAATCTCTATCAATTATTACAACTCAATAAATTTCACTAGTGATAGCTCAACAAATCATGTCATACATCTTATTTCACTATCAGGTATAGCAATTTAGTAAATCTCATCATAGAAAGTGATAGCTTAATAAATCATGTCACACATCTCCTCACTCTGAGTACATAGTTTGGAAAATCTTATCACTAACCCCTATATGTAGGCAACTTGGCTTCTACCACTATAGAAGTAGGTAGCTCGGAAGCTCGTACTACTCCACAAGTAAACAACCCAAAAACTATTCTCACTCTACAAGTAGATAGCACAAAAACTCTTACTACTCCATAGGTTGGCAATTCAAAAACTCATTCCATTTCTACAAGTAGTTACCTGTAGAAACTATCCTAGCTCTCTCATGGGTAAGCAATCGGAAATGCTTGCCACCAACCGCCACAAGTAGGTAGCTTGGAAAGTCATTACCGCTCCATGAGTAGATAGCTCAAAACTCTTGCCACTTTTGTAAGTAAACATCTATAGAAACTGCCTTAGCTCTCACAGTCAAGCAACCTGGTAACTTTTGCCACTCTACAAGTAAACAGTCTAAAAACACTTGCCACTGGCTCTCACAAGTAGGTACTCGAAAACTATTACCGCTACCCCACCCATAATGCTAACAAGTATTGTAGTGACCCACACAACTGCCACCTCATATGTCCATGCAACATGATGTTGTTAAAGTGGACTAATCAATAACCAAAGAGATCAATCCAATAGATATCCTTGTTGCATAAGCAAATGTCTCCAAAATCGAGCATTTTTTCCATCCCTAGAACTTGTCACAATATCTAAGATTTCTAAATTCATACTGGCAAAGTATGCAACTACTAACTCCTAATACTAGCACATCTTGGAAATATCAACAATTGGAGGTTAATAGATGTCCAATACATTAATTAATCCACGCAAGTTACTATAGTGCTCTTAACATGTCTTGTGCCCTTATTTTAGACTAAAGATCTACCCATACACTTGAAATGTCTTAAAAATGTTTTTCTCGTACCCAGACTTTTTAGAAAGTTGTATATTTTCTTAATGAGATGCATCATGGTAACCCATCTAGCTATAACAAACTCCATACTAGACAACATCCATAAGATAATTGCCACATCATCAATGAACTAAATTGCATATGTGGAATCTTTGGCATCTACAAGATAATAGATGAGCCATTCTTACTTCTAATAAGCAATTACAATAGTCTCAAAGCTTTAGATTTGCAAGATGTAATGTCTCGTTCAACTTTTCAAAAACTTTGGTGAAACCTCTGATTAGGGGATCATTGGAAACTACAAAACTACAAAAAAATATTTGAATAACCATAATTACAATTCAAAGGCACAACAATATATGGATGACACAAATCCACACACACAAAAAACAAAAAACAAAAGGGAAAACCTACAAAATAAAGGTAGCTAATGGATGTGGTTATCAACACCAACAACCACACGAAATAAAGGTAGGTAGTTATTTTCGTCAATTTCATAGGGTGAGACATCAAAAAAATGATCTATATTTTCCTTCAATACTTGCAAAACGTTGGAAAAAAATTGACATTCCCAACACACAAACACCTTCCAAATCTACTTCAAATTCTTGATATTGTGATTAGAAGGGAAGATTGGTCATTATTCACTAACAAAGAAGATTTGTGCAATACATATGTGTGGTAATAAATTCCTTAAATGAAATCCATTTAAGCACTGTATTATCTGATTTACCACAGATACAAGGTATTTTTTCCATCCCCATTGAGGATCTGAAGTATTTTTTCTAAGTTCCAATGATTTTATAAGTGCCTTGATTTAATTTTTTTAATATATTTTACTAATTTTTTATTTTTAAGCATATTTAAGTTAAATATGAGGTGTACTTAGTTGTAATTGATGATATATGTAGATTCGAAGTCCTGAAAACTTGAAATGAAATTTCCTATTTTTTGCTGTTTTATGCAAATTTCAAGCCTATTTATTACATAACATATCTCTAAGTACATTTAAGCAATGAAATCTTATTTTAAACCAGTTAGGCATTCTACTCGGTATTGAGACGTAATAAATAAATGTTAAAAACTTTTAAAAAATATTTTTATTTTTAAATAATTCTACTTTTTAAAATACAATTTTTATTTTTATCATCTTTTTCTCTTTTTAAATTTTTTTCATTTTTCTTTTCTTATTTCTTCTTTTCCCTTCCTCTCACATGCTGCGAGCATGACTCCTTCCCTAAGCCTTAACTCCCCAACAATCTATTAAAAACCCAAATGGGTTCAACAAAGTGCCAAGGCCTTCAGGTGATGATTTGGTCAAGATATTTGACACCTCTAAGCCTAGAATGTGTCAAACTATCCTTGGCAATCGTTGTCAAGCCCAAGCATCCAAGCTCGATGAGCTCGCAACAATCATCAAGCCTTAAGTGTGTTAAAGCTCAAAGGCTCAAACAATCATCGATCGTCAATACCAAATTGATCAATATTTTCCTTAGATCAAAAGATCGACCCTATATGAAATGAAAAAATATGTTTGATCAAATGATTTGTCAATCTACTATCAATTTTCATTGACAGATCGTTCAATCACTTGTACTATCGAGAATAAAATGTATATCGATATCAATGAAAAGCAAAACCAAGACGGATAGCTGAAATTTCAGTAATTTATGTCAAATTTTGAAACCTTACTTGCATATGAATTTTTTATTACTTTAACTTGTCTTGAAATTTCACATTGAAATTCATATTTTTTAGACTTTACTTTCATGATTTTATCAAAATTCCACCAAAATTTTCACCTAGTCCAACACATCCTTTTTTTGTCAAACCAAAGTTTGACATCAAACAAAAGTGCCTCATTTCTTTTCTGTCTTCATAAATACCTCTCTTTTCTTCTTGAACTTGTCTTCATGTTTGTGCCTCATTTCTTTTCTTTGTCTTCATAAATACCTCTCTTTTCGTCTTGAACTTGTCATCATGAATGCTTCATTTATTGACCTATGTGTGATGTATTAAGTATGGACTTAAGATCTAAATAAGTAACTTATACTAGTGTCCAAACCTTGAAAGTGATCTCTTTATTCTTGACTTTCTTCATCCCTGAATCTTGAAATACCTTTGGCTTTATGACTTCATGTGTAAGTGCCTCATTTCTTTTCTTTGTCTTCATAAATACCTCTCTTTTCTTCTTGAACCTGTCTTCATGAATGCTTCATTTATTGACTTCATATTTCTTCTTCATTTGACATCATCAAAACACATAAAGATGACTTTCAACAAAACATATATATCTATCATATGTAGCATGTTGCTTATATTCTTAAACATGGTACCTAGACCTTTGGTAAAGATCTTTGCACACTACGTTGAGGACTTCATACAAGGGGTAGCTTCCAACCCCTTCATTACCATGTGTCAAAAATATAATGGAAATCTACTCCATAAGCATGTAGTGTGATATATCTCTATCTCCTTTGCTAGGGTGCATAGTGTGACAAAGTGTGTGTGTGTGTTGGTATCTATAGAAGGAACTATAGGCAACATCTTACGTTGGGTTACCTAATTTTTTAGCCAAATAACCTAGTCTTTTAACTAAGTAACCTCAATCATTTAACTAGGTAACCTAGTCTTTTAGCTAAATAACCCGATTTTTAGCTGGGTTACTCAATTTTTTAGCCAAATAACCTAGTTTTTAGCTAGGTAACCTTGATCATTTAACCAAGTAACTTGGTCTTTTAGCTAAGTAACCTTATTTTTAGCCAGGTTACCCAATTTTTTAACCGAGTAACCTGATTTTTTAGGTAGGTAATGCAATTTTTTAGCTGGATAACCTAGTCTTTTAAGCAACATAAGATGATGCCTATAAAAGGGACATGGTTTCAAAAATCAAGACGGATCATTGAAATCTCAACAATCCATCTCGGACTTCATTTTCTTCGATACCGATTTACTCGGTATTGATGGATTGAACGATTCCTCATTGAAACATTGCCTTAAGTCGCCAATGATATCACCAACTTTCTCCGGCATCACCGACGCCTCCTCTAACTCTAGAAGAAATCGCAAAAGGCTAGTAGTAGCGAAAGCTTGGTTGCTTGGGCAAGAAGATGTCATAGACATCATGCACGTAGCACGTAAGAAGGGTAAAGAGGAAAAGAAAAAAAAAATTAAAAAAATTAAAAAGAGAAAAAAATAAAAATAAAAATAAATTTTAAAAAAAGTAAAATTATTTAAAAATAAAAATATTTTAAATTTTTTTAAAATTTTATGTTTGCTACTAAATAACATTAATTTCATCTATATTATCACAATTTTTATGTTTAATTTTTTAAATTATTTCATTTAAAAATATATGAATTACATTATAAAAATTTATAATTTACTCTAAAATATTATAATTAAATAAGCTTTTAATTATTAAAATCATTAAAAAAAAATTTATTTGTTTCTACATTTATAATTAATATATGTATCATTCGTTTACTTTTTAAATCACTTGTAAGTTTATTTTACTTATTTGTAAATAGTTTAAGACTTTTTGTACATATGACTACTATATGTCTATCTAATTGATATTTTATACTTGATAATTGCTTAAAAAAATTATTTTAATGTTTTTATATGCTTATTGTAACTTATCATATTTTATCACTAAGTTTCAAGTTGAAATTTAATGTTTTATGATCATTTCTATAGAAATATTGTGTTTTCACCGATATGATCATCAATCCTCGATACGTTTTCCTTTTTCAAAGGATCGATCCTCGATACAATACCAAGACTTAAAACCTTTGAAGGTACTTCTATAGACACCTATAGACCCCTTTTTGCCTATTATATGAATATAATATTATATATATAGATAATCTAATATTAGGGTGCAATAATCATGATGCACATTGTCATTTAACTAATTTTTGTGTTATACAGTAATATTCTAATTTAGTGTTATACAGAAATCAAACGATAACATGACACCAAGTGACTAACTCTAAAAGGTCTAAAGCAATGAAGGGCATGTGCAGTATCTTCCAAAAAATCTAAGTAATGCAAGACAACGGCACGTGCAGCATCCATGTCTTACAAAGTGGCAATGCACTAATTCAAGAAAGAGAGGTGTGTGATGACAAGGGCTACCAAGAGGGGGAGGTGTAGTGACAGGAGAGGCTACCAATAGAGGAAGATGAGGTCAGGTCAGACCTGAACTGATAAAAATGGCCTCTGGGTATCTTACCCAGACAGACTCAAAACAACCCATTTGACACCTCCAGTTGTACAGATGTATGACTGCATGAGAGTGACTGTATTAGATATATACCCACCTGATACTGACGATCTTGGAAGACCCTTTCAGTAGTGCTTGCATTTTCTTCGACTGTCTCCTTCAGTTGGATTGCATTAACCTGATGAAACAAATGTGCTCCATTTGTAAAAATCTTTGTTTCTCTTAAATTATTGCAAAACTAGATATATTCATCAAATAAACAAGATCCTTAATTTAAAAATTTGTTCACAGCATGACATTCAACAAGAACAGCACCTTAATCCTGTAAAGAGGAGCACTAAATTCATCATTGAATGTAAATGAGTCCTCATCCTCAATTTCACGACCTTTGGGAAACTGCAAATATACATTAATGTCAACCATAAGCACATTAGCAATCACCAATCAGAATTCTGTTTATTAAAAAACTAGTCATCACAAAGGCAAATTTAAAATAGTCCTGGCACCTTTTGCAATACGCGAACTTTACCGCATGCAAGAGATTGTAAAGTTCTTCTTAACTCTTTATCCTCAATTCCACTGGAGTCCTTGATGTCTTGGAAGCTAAGCATTTGTGCATCATTAAATAGCATTAAAACAACAGTCTGTAACAAATATGCCCTGAGAAAAGTTAGTAGTGAACTCTAAAGAACCTTAACTGAACACAGTCACAGAGTCATTGCTTGGAGTAACCAACCTGGAATAGAGATACAGCCAACTCCTTTTTACCTTTGGGGAATTCAGCCTTTAACACACAGTGTCCTAATGAGTTTTGCCACATTAATCGTCTTCCACTGTGCTTACTCAAATAAAATTCCTTGAAGATATCCTGGTATTTGGAATGAAACAAAGATCAGGAAGAATAAACAAGATTAGTCACAAGAATATACCTTGAAAAAGTAAAATCCCTAACCTGGTAAACATTAAGTTCACGGGGAAGTCGAATATCCATTGGTGGATATGTTGGCCAATATCTGTGTGAATTTAAAAAACAATAATAATGATTACCCTTTCAGGAAATAAACATCATCCTAGACAATTAGAAAAAAATTGTTTTGGAAGTGTGAACATTATCTGTTGCTAAAACTAAATGGATAAGACGCACCCAGTAGTCAAAACATGAACACTCAGCTCAATGCCATTTGGAAGTTTTGTTCTGGCTTGAGATGATTGTTTAAAGGAATCATTGATCTCTTTTGATAATTCAATATCCTGAAGAGCCAAAACACAAGATTGTCACAATAGAACGGACATAAGTAAACTCACAATTATGTGATGTAAACTGGAATCGATTAATGGTTGCAATTTTTTTGGAAATAAGAATAAGTTGAATCTTATTAAAAATACGAATCCATCTGAAAAGTAAAAAAACTGACCAAAAGTGTCAGAACAAAAGAAGATACACATCCCAAAAATAAATAATAAATAAAAGACAGGTAAGCCTATATCAACACTGAACTCCATGATTTAAACCAACCATGCTCAATTGATCTAAACTAAATCTTTGAGAGAGAACCACCATTGAGAAGAATATTATTTTGATGCAGTCAAATGGTCCAGCAGATAGCAAAATTCCCCCACCCCTTGAATAGATCAGGGATTTTATATTAAAAAAAAATGGTAAATTCCAGTGCTCCAAAGGTGAAACAATGAATTAGTTTTTTTCTTTTTTTAGTAAAATATCATTCAATAATAGTCTGCATCAAAATGCCAAAATTGAACAACATTGATCAATCTAAGAAAAATAGAAGAAAACAATCAAGAGGAGACGAAAGGTTTTCACCACCAACCACAAAAATATCCACCTGAAACCCAATATCATGAGCATATTTTGTCATTTAATGTCTTTATTAATTCTCTGAAACAACATAGACCACCAAATTGCATGGGATAGCAGCAGCTGTGCATGCTAAATGGGATCCAGTTTCATAATCTATTACCATCTTATAAAACCCTAATAAAACATTTTAAAAAATAGACTTGTCCCTTCTTCTAGTCATGACTAGTACACTATAAACTCCCAACGGCACATTACAGACCATCACCAGCAGACCACAACAACAACACCATATGAAAGTTAGAAATAGAGGAAGATTAAGATCGTCATTATCCACTAATAATACCCCTATAAATAAGGTTACACATGCATAACTAAATATACATTATTCTCCTTGATAAATGTTTGACATCGTTGATTTTTCCATTTTATAAATATTTGGTATTTTGCATTTTTGGCAAAATTGCAATAAAATGTACTCTATTTTTTGAAATTACATACAAAGTAGACAAGCCTATTTTCTTTAATTATAATAATAATCAGAACAAAACTTGTGAACCACAAATTATGGGTGTTTAACTATGGACGCATCTAACTTAAAATAAATTGGCTATAAGTGGAGAGGTCGTTCTTTATATTAATTCATTCGTATCTTTTAATTACTTCATGTAAGACTGTATTTTCCAACACTTCTCCTAACTTGTGACTTTCTTTAAGTCTTACAAGTACTTTTTTAGGTAATATGTAAATTCACCATGATACTTCTGCTTTGATACCATTTTGAAATATGGACATCCAAGTCAACCAATTGAACGGTCATTTTCTATGATAAAAGTGGATTAGGAAGAGAAAATTAGGGATTAACCACTAATTAAAGAGTATAGTACAATATATATGAGTGATAATGGATCCTTTAAACGGATAACCATTTAACCACTATGCAAGAATAGCACCAACTATTATCTAACCCTAATTCACCACACTCCCCTCAAGCTAGAGCATAGATATTTATCATACCCAACTTACAACATAGAGACATCTGCAAGTTGCTCAGATGAGTGTGCAAGGACTAGAGATTAATCCCTTCATCATGACATATCAAACATAATGACAATCAACTTCTACATACATTGTACCAAAGTTTCAAATATTGGTATTGTATCAAGGATCAATCCTTTGAAAGAAAAAACCATATCAAAAACCAAGGCTAGTATCAATGAAAACACAATAGTTTTGTGAAATGACTAAAAAACTCTTAAGTTTCAAGTTGAAACTAAGTGATAAGATAAAACAAGCTATGATAAATGTATAAACACACTTAGATAACTTTTTTAAATAATTATCATACATAAAATATCAATTAGATAGAAATATAATAGTCACATGCACAAGAAAAGTCTTCAATCATCTACAAATAAATAAAAAATTCATAACAAATGATTTAAAATTTAGGTTACATTTCAATAAAATCTATGTTATAGAGTATAATCTAAGTTACAATTCAATATATTTCATATTATATTTTAATAAAAACTAGATTAAGTTTTAATATATATCAAGTTAAATTTCAACAAAATCTAGGTTACAGTTATATATTTATCAAATTATATTTCAATAAAATTTTGGTTACAATTTACACATACAACACAAATTACTAAGATTATGTACGATACAAGAGAATTTCCATAATCTTCATAATTAAAAACTTTATCAACTATAAGATTTTACAATAAATTATAAAACTATATACCTATAATGTAGTTAATATCTATAAAAAACCATACACAAATTAATTAAAAAATAGAAAATAAATTTTTTGAGAAAATAATAGATAGGTAAAAGAGGAATGTCATTCGTAAGCAAACATAAATTTTTGAAAAAAAAAATGAAAAATATCAGAAATTTTGCAATTTTATAATACTTCTCACTTTTGTTATTTAATAATTCTTTTCATTTTTTCTTCCCTTTTCCCATCTATTTTTTACTTTTTTCTTTTCCTTCTTTATAAGCTCAATAATTAAAAATTTGATCCTCATTATAACATTTTACGATAAATTATAAATTTTTATTACTATAATGTAAATAATATCTATAAAAAAATCTCACATTAATTAATTGAAAAATAGAAAATAAAATTTGTAAGAATATAAAATAGGAATGTTACTCATAAACAAACATAATTTTAAGAAAACTTTAAAAAAAAAAAATTTATTTTTAAAATACTTTTATTATTTTTTAAAACATATTTTAATGTAATAATTTTTGCTTTTTCCTATAGCTCTTTTTCTTTTTTTACCTTTTTTTCTTATCTTCATTTTTCTTTTTTCCATTTCCTTTTTATCCCCTTTCCTCTAGCGTGCTTCACCTTCCATCCCTTCAACCTCCCATTAAAAGGCCTAATGGGTACATTGAAGAGACCACCTTTCGATGGTGTCTTCAACAGGCAATGGATGCTTCGACAATCACAAAGAAGCCTTTAACGAAGACTTCCAAGGTCCTTGGCAACAGGAGTGTTAAAATAAATCCATATATAGGAGATTGTACCCTAGTTTATTAAGATTTAAGAAAGCAATATTATTGTTCCCCTTTCCCTTAATGGTAACTATATATACTTTGTTGTAATAGTGGCTATATAAACTTTATTGTAATTTAAATAAAATAGAATAGAAACTATGTGATAACTTGAAGTTTTCTTAGAAAATTAAGAAGAATAACTTTACGTTTAAATTAGATGGAGATAATGAGCAATATATGGAGATTTCATACAAAGAGACAAAGAAGGCTACTTGACAACTTTGTGTCTAGTTTATATTACAATCAAAGTCATAATCCCATTACATGAACTAGGCCACATATATCCTTTTCTTCCATATATTTCGAACTATGGTCAAATCTTTAGTTAAATCACATAAATTTAAATCTCTTCTCACAACTAATCAAGTAGTTTTAAGGCTTCTACTACTTTTTTAGTGTCTTTTGTACTAATTAATTCTTATTTTTTAGCATTCTCACAATTCTTAATTTTCTAAATTTTTTAACCTCCTAAGAAAATGGCATACCACTTAAGCTAATTTTCTTTTATCTTATCTTTAATTAGTACAACTCCTACTCTATTTCTAACAAACTTGTTTTTTAACTTATTCTTAATAATATTATCACTCATCCATCTAAACATACTGTTGAATAGAGTTACATAAATAAGTATGTTGGGTAAATGGATCTTATGAGATCCATATATCTTGTGTACATATATTATTCACATAATGGGAAATAAACAACACTTCTTTTCCTAATTTACATGGTATCAGAGGATTAGGGCTTCACCTTCAACAATGGTAATTGCTCTCTCCTTCTTCTCCATCATTGGTCATCCTCTATGTCTCACATCCCTATTTGAGACACATCTCTTTCATCCACCCCTTCCTCTCTCAACAGATGCATCTCTTCCATTCACCCCTTCCTCTCTCAACAAACACAAGTTTGCAACATCTGCAAATAGTTGTGTCCTCTCAACATCTTTTTTGAGACGTGTTTGTCCTCTCCTATCTCAATGAAAATTGCTTTCACAACAGCAAGAGGACACTTCCATTGTCACCTACTATAATCAGCTATGTGCCTTATTGGACGAACTCAACATCCTTCAACCATTGGTTGCCAACCTTCCCATCCTTCGTTGATATTGCCAGGAATTGGGGGTCGCAATCTTCCTTGCTAGGTTACAACCTAGCCTTGCCTCCTAAGTGTGTAGCCAGATCTTGGGAGCAAAGATGGTGCCCTCCTTGCAGACTACTTTCAACCATGTCCTTCATATTTCAACTACTGCTCCTCTTACATCAATACTTGCAAATGCATCCACTCTTGCTATCGTCATTTCCTCAAACAATGGTTAAAAATCCTCTCAACAGTGAACTCAAACTCACGGGCTTAATGGGTAGCCTCGAACTCCCTGTGTGCACTATGGACAAAAGAATCATCCATCCAAAAGATGCTGGCAAAAATTTGGTCATCCTCCTGGCATGGCTAACATAATTCAAGTGGAAGGTTCGACCAACAATGGGTCCACTCAAGCTCCTCTCAAGTCCATTCAGATTTCTCAAGTTGATTATGATGAGTATCTGATATTCTGAGCTTAACAACATGACACTGCCTTTGTTGCTCATGTGGTCTCCTCTAGTATGCAAGTTTTCCACTCTACCTCCAATGATACTTGGGTACTAGATTCTGGTGCCTTTAACCATGACTAGAAATAGTATCTTACTACAAAGATTACAAAATTTATCCTTCATTTAGATTGTGTCCCTTGTAGATGGCCATACTTGTACAATTTCTGGTGAAAGAACCACTCCCATTTCGTCCCCTATGACCCTTGAAACGGTCTTTTATGTTCCTCAATTTCTTGTCAATTTGTTATCCATTAGTGTTATTATCAAACAACTTTATTGCTTTGTAAGATTTTTTCGTTTCATTGCACCTTTTAGGATATACAGATGGGGTGAAGAATTAGTTTGGCCCATGAATGCAAGCACAGAGTTTATATGCTTACCAAAGATTAACATACCTCGTAAACTTGCGTCTATGGCTACCTCAACTAACTGTTCTAAGCTTCGACACTATAAAGGACAAATGGTACTATCTCAAATAAAATATGCACTTAATCTAAAGGAAACAGGTCTTTTAGGGTGCAAGCCAAAGTCTACACCAATGGAACAGAATCCACCTTATTGGGATGCTACTTCTAAGGCATTTGAAGATACTACGAGATATCGTAGGTTGATTGGTACTAGTACTTTCAATGAATTATGTAACAAGTTTGAACTATTTAACTTATGCCGTCTAGCTTGAGGGGGCATATTGAATAGAGTTATGTAAATAAGTATGTTGGGTAAATGAATCTTATGAGATCCATATATCTTGTGTATACATATTCTTCACATAATGGAAAATAAACACCACTTTTTTCCCTAATATACACATACATATCTCAATGCCACTAACTATATTCCAGTTTACATTCCAATTATTTCTATCTAGTCTTTGGGTTGTTTATGTGGACAAAAACGTAAGAGAAAACAATACACTCAGCATATCAAGAATATAACTAGAGAAATAAAACCAGAAAATTATCCATGCTTTTTTTCATCTCAAACAGAAAAAATTCAATAATATATATACCTTAAACATTCCTTCAAGTTTATTTGTAAACTGACTTCCACACTCTGTTTTTAGCTGTAAAAACAAAAGTATTGCAGAAAAATTAATAAGGGCCACAAACAAATAAGAATAATTTTATTCATAGTCTTGTACTTTTGAAATCATTGACTTCTCAGCATCAATAGATGCACTCTTCCCCAGCAACAATCTTTTGGCAAGATCTTTCTTGTAGAATGCTTCAAATACATCTTTTCCCTAGACGTTTATGAAAATATCATTATTCACTTGTACAGGAACAAAAGTGTATGGCTGCTCAAAAAAAGGAAAAAGTGAAAAGATAAAAGAGAAACTTACTTGTATAAACCGAAAAAGCACCAAAACTTTATCAAGCATACCCTCCAATTCTTCCTCAGATGTACCTTTGTTGCCAGCACGAAGTTTCTCATCAAGGAACTTTGCAATCAACTCAGCAGGTCGATTCTAACAGGAAAAAAAATCAAATGCAATGACATAAATAATGTTATCCAGTGAAAAAAGTTCAAAGGGACAAAGCCAGTGCATGAGTCAACAATATCTGGTCTTTAATAGCTCAACAATCCAAAACACATAAGATACAAGAACTTAACATAAGACAATAACATGATCAATGAAAATGAAAGAATGTAGACCAAAAGGACAAAGAGCAAATAAATGAAGGTGATATTCATGTCCTTCATGACAGTTTACAAATTATTGAAGAAAATATACATAAGGCCATCATGGAAGGATAGTCATCTTGGAACTCGGCTAAAACTTTTTTTGAGCAATAATTAAGATTTCATTTAAATCAAAAGGAAAGGTAAAAAGAAACCAACAAAACAAGACACCCTTTCAACAAGATAGGATGGGAAAGAAAATCAAAATCATGACCATCGCAACCCAAGACACCATGTAAGAAAAAACATATTTAAATGATTATTAAAAGATAAAGAAAGAAAGAAAGTGCATTAATTAATTTCTATCCACATGTTCGACAAAAAATTTTAAAAGATGGCATTCCTATAAGATGCCCTAATATTTTTTGCATCTAAATGTATATATATCATCCAGACATTTCCTAAAGCACCTGTTACATTTGAATTTTACCTGCCGAAGATTGATGAGATGCTCAAATGCATCTTTTATGGTATTTGAAAAAGGTTCATTTCTAGAGAAACTTTCTGTCCATATTGCATCAAGAGAGGACTTAAATTCTAGGAGAGATGACACTAAATCTTTGTCCTTCTCTTCATCCATGACAATGCCCTGCCCAGTGCCCCTGATGTATGCACTGAGAGCTTGCCTTAGAAGCTCAAGAGCATTAACTCTGCCAAACAGAGAATACATTCTCCTAAGGTCCTCAGTTCTGTTAGCATCCATAAGCATTGCAAAACCCTGGTAACTCAGAAAATAATATAAATTACATCACTAAGGTAACAGGTGATTGAATACCTTTTTGGTATAAAAAATTATACACTGCCAAGTAAAACACATCAAGACCTGAGGATAGGGATAAATTGGATTTTATAGCAACAAAGAATGTTACCTTGTCAAGAATTGCAGAAGTATGGCGATCAAGAAGTTGCTTCTCAGCAGTTGATACCAATGCTTTCCTTGTGTTGGCATCCAAATAGAGCATGCACCGCTCATGCTCTTCATGCAATCTCAGCTGCAGTACAAATCATTGTTACCAACCTTTTGCAAGTAAAATTGAATAGTTAAATAGGCATTCATCCAAAAGAGATTCATATTTGGGAATTTCAGTTTGTTGACACTCGACACCTCTATTGTGCAGACAATATTTTGGCACTACAACAGTAACAAATAAATGAGCTAATATCTAAAACTTGTATCTCTGATTGAAGATATGAAAAAGAAAAACTCACTTCCACATGCTTCAGGAAGTCAGGAATATCAGATTGCTGCATGTATTTGACACCTTCAGAGGCATAAAATTCAGAAGTGCATTGAAGGAAAGGTTTCTCAAACTTTTCTGAATAAATTCCAAGAGATGTAAACATTTTGAGAAGATGATTCACAAGAGTCCTGTTGATAGATTCCCCTAACCTGATAAACAATATTCATTCAAATAAGTTACAAAGAACAAACTTGTAACATTTTTCCTCTGTTTCAAATTTTTCCTGCCATGAAATAAAACACTTGACCTACCAGCTTAAATTTTTGAAGGTGCTTGCACATTAAATTGGTATTTTGTTTCTTGCATTCTTTGTTGACATCAATGTAAAATATTCAAAGAAAAACTAGCCAAGCCAAATATAAATATTTATCAACACCTAGCCAGTTCTAAATTTACGTCAATGAAAAACCCTTAGTATTAGATTTTTGTGAAAACAATTCAGTAAGATATCTACTCATCAAAGAGAGCTCTGCCTATGGAGGTTAACCCCACACAGCCAATCCTAATGATGGAAACATATGACAGATTCAATGGCCGACCCCACATAGTGAAATTATGACACAGATCATTGTTGCCATTGTATGTACACAAAAGACAAACTAGGACAAATTGAAAACAAAAAGGAACGACCATCTTCCCTTGCAACATTGTGAACATCAGGTAAGAAAAGTTAAAATGAATAGAATAATATATGAAATATTCCTTAGAATATTAGTAAGATCATAGAATTTGTTGTCAATTAAATTTCAAGTGATATGATTTCTTAATTTCTCTTAAAATATTTTTTGAGCAGTTTCTCAAAATAATATTATCAATTTATCTTAGCACATGTTTCTGAAGAGTTCTTTCTTAACAATTCAAAAGTCCTTACTCTCTTTATCAGTTTATCTCTTTATCTTAAATGTTGGTCATGTTCAGATGCATTCTCACACTTCATCTAATTTACCTTCCTCTCTTTATATACAGAATCAATTTTATTTATTATAAATCCTTTGGTCATTTAAACTTTAATAGATCACTATATGGTAAATTCAAAGTTAATTCTTACACTACTTTCATCCAATAAGACCATTTCATCTGCAAATGGCATACCCAAAGCTACTTCTAGAATTTCATTAAGTGGGTCATCCATGGTCAAGACAATAATAGGCTTAGGACCTCAGGCAGATTAATCAAATAATTTGCATTTTTGAATAAGTGCTCATCTAATAAGCAGTTCAAAAATCCCAACAGGGCCCTAGAATTGATCCTTAAAGGATTTGCACAATAAAAGTGAGGGAAAGGAAGGTAAGGGAAAGTAAATTTCCTTTGATCATCCAAAATAAGGATGTTTGTGCAAATCTTTAAAATTGAAAGGGAATTCCCTTAATCTAATGTGTAAATATAATTCCTTTACTTTCCCTACCAACCCATTGAAATTTCAAATGGAACTCACCAAAATATCTAATAAAGAGGATGATATGCTTATTTATTTTGATATTTTCAATATGAACTAATATTTTAGCAGCATTTTCTATATAAACTAATAGCTTCTACATAACCATCATGATGATGGATTAAATCTACTTCATATATCAGTATCAGTTTTATTATTATATTACTAAATTGATAATAACATAATATTAACATTATACATAAATTAAATATTTCTATATTTCAATGTTAATAATAATATATGAAAATGTATTAATATTAATTTCATATTAATATATAATTAAAAATAAATATAAAATTATTATCGTAATGTGATATTTTTCAATACATTAACAACAAGGAGAAAAATAACATTATATTAATATCAACATTAATATAGAATTATATTAGTACTGTGAAAGTTTTATACTAAGCTTGATGCATTAGATAAATGGGTAAACAAACATCCACTCACTTTAAGCTACCATTACTCATCATCTATATATCATACTCCCTAATCTCTCCTCTGCACAAGTCGTAATATAAAATAAATAGTACGAATAATCTAATTATTTTTATATTGTTAATATTAATTTATTACTCTAATGATATCAACATTAATAATATTATATAATTAATATAAAATTTTAGCATAATAACAATCTGATGCAATATGACAACAATTGCATTTGGTGTTATAAAATTTATATTTGGTATCATGATCCTTTTATTTGGTACTGTAAAAGATATGGTCAACTTAGTTTATGCCTTTTATTCTAAAACTCATTTTCCTTGTTATGAGCTCAATTCTAATATAAATATAGGTTAGATAGAAATGGTATTTATTTATTTAATTTTTGAATTAGCAATTGAGATAAAATTTTCTAATTTCCTTTGAATTCCTTGACATGCAGAAGCATCCATATTTCAACTTTCTTTGAATTGTTGAATAAGAAAAAATACCAAAAAAGTAGGTCAAATTCCTTGTACATTTCAATTCTCGTAGATTCCCTTTAACTTCTATCATTTCTTGGATCTACTTTTCAATTAAATGTCAATTCCTTGTGTACAAAAAGACCCTGAATATAACTATGCTTACTGGAAATCCTTTTGCTCCACTAACTATAATTTCAAATCCAGTTTTGATAACATCAATATATCCAAGGAATACATGGATAACCATTTACTTTCTAACACTCATTATAGAAAGTATTCAAGTACCTTACATAAGATCTTTCCAAGTCAATTAAAACCACAAGGAAGTCCTTATCTGCAAACTTTTCAATTATTTAAGCAGATAAATAACTCCACTTTTTGTCCTTGCTATGTTGAGTTTCTTAGATGTTATGAAAGAAATAATAAATTTTAAAATATAAATAATTATTATTAAATATGCATAAATATATATAATACATAATTAAAAATTAATAAAATATCTTCATGGATATCCTACGTGCCTTGGTGCCTTAAAAAGTATGCTTATTGCTAAATATATGTACCAAAATATCTTTATATCTTTAAAATTATATCAGAACGTTAATAGACAATCCCCACAACATACATGCATTTTAAAACCACAAATACAGTACCATTGATTGAACAACTTTTCTAAAGTGTCTAAAAGAATTAAAATGTGTATCATCTCCATTACAAAAGTACTAAAAGCAAAGGAAAAGGAAAATTAGAAAGCACAAATAGAAATGGTCGCTCTCCTCAATTATGGAGATCTCAACTTATGTTTGCACACTCTAGATTATAGGGAACAAATACATTAACTTTGCAACTTTGTCTATTGTGTGCCTTTTATATAAACAACAATTGGCATTCTTAATTCTTGTTGTTTTGACAGTAAAAAAGGATACTAATAGAATATTGCAATTTTGATAAAATCTTATAAATCGAATTTATACATAGAGGTACATACAAAAATAAAAAACTTCAAATCTTCAACTAACACAAAAGGTATAGGTTTTATCCAAGTTCATGTCAAGAAATCTACAAAGGTGAAATATCCAACCCATGAATCTTTATGGGTAGCCATGGATTAACGATTAAAACCCCACAATAACTTCAGAATTAAGTCCTACTTTGGGTGAATTTTTAATTCATAATTGTATTTAGAGTGCATCCTTGGCGGTATAATACTTTATTAATGTTAAGGACTTTGATTTCCTGTACAGTGCACTGTTAAATGTAGTCAACAAACTTGATACTGTAGGAGGAAAAACTGGAGTTCTGTATCAATAACCAAAATGCATCTGAAAGAACAGAAAGCAAGATGCTCTGCAATAGTGAAATACCTTTCTTTCTCAATTAATCTTAAAAGTCCTGTCACAGTTTTGTGTTCAACTTCTGGAAGGAGGGAGAGATGTTTACGAAACAGCTGCAACCCCATATCCCACAGTGAAAGAACATTTTGGTTTTGTTTAACATATGTCCTATCAAGATATAATGCTATGCCACGAATCATCATCATCTGATCACAGAGATCCTGCCAGCATTTTTCCACAAGAGATAAGAATACAGAAAGATCAGGACTCTGGCCAAGCAGGGTATGTAATGCTTTCAAAATGTGTATTTCACAGTCCTTTTGAATCCGTTGGTAGAGATTTCCTCCCATCTTGTGTAAACAGAGATTATTCACAGCCTACGAACAGGGAAAGCAATATTCTCCATCAGTGAAAGGTGTCAACTTTGTTCAAGTCTAGAACTTGCAAGACAACAAAGAGAGATCTGAGCTACCTGATACAAATTTTCAGAATCACAGGGATCAGGCTGCTTCAGAAATATAGCATTAATAGCAAATTGCAGTTTCTCCCATGTCTCCTCTTCAAAATTCATTGGCAATGTAGGCTTGGCTGTACGACATTTTATTATTGTAATAAAAACAATATGGTTAGCTACTTATTAGAACAAAAGATGATACAATATGAATTACTGAAACAGAGAATGCAAACAAGAATTCTTCCATCCCAATAATAATAATAATAATAACTCCAATCTTTGCAAGGAGCCTGAATCGGACAAAAATAGCAGAGGGAAAAGTGTGAGGGGTATAACCTTTATGCAGCTTGATAACGAAGGACTTCTTGGGGGCCCCAGGGTGGGGAGGAGTGGCCTTCTTCCGGGAAAGATTCGCGGAAGAGCCAGGAGCAGCAAAGTTGGAGATAACGTTGGCGGGCTTGAGAAGGCCGTCCTGATCGATGAGCATACCTTCCTGGTCATTGGGGTCGTCCTCGAAGTGCTGGACGCCGTTCTTGGTGTCCTTTTCGGACTTTGCCTTCTTCATGGACGGGGGAGCAGGGGGAGGGTCGGACAAGGGTTTCGTCGACGACGAGGAGGAGGAGGAGGGGGAGGAGCAGTGGGAAGGCCTTCCTGCAGCGGCGGCGGCGGCGGCGGTGGACAAGGAGCGTTTTGGCTGAGTCATCAATGAGAATTCAATCAGAGGGCATCGCGTCACGGCCGCCGCCCGCGCGCGATGAGAGGAAGCTGTTGCCGCTGCCGCTGCCGCCGCCGCCGCCGATGCCACCAAGCAAGAAAGAAACGAGGGAGGAGAAGGCGGGTGGAAATGTCGGCTTTTATTTGGGGGCGGACGCGAAGGAGATTGAAGAATGGAAATGTGCACACCGGATGGCCGGGCCTGGCGCCTTGAGCCGACCTATCCGCCAGGCAGCTGAATATGACGTTCGGTGACCGTGTTTTTTAGCTCTATTTATTTTTTCCACTTTTAATTTTTTTAACAAAAAATTAATTTTAAAATAACATTCATATATTTTTAATCTATTTTTTTAATTTAAAATTATTCTTTTAAAAAAAAATTTTTTTCACTCGAAGTGGTGTAGAAGTGAAAAAAAAAGAAGAGATTTAAATTTCGTTTGATAAATACGATTTTAACCACTGAAGTTAAAAAATAACTTTTAAAATTTTTTTATCAAATATTTTTTTAATTCTTTTTTAAAAAATTAAAAAATTATTTTAAAATTTTTGATTGATTTTTAATTTAAATAAAAGTTATATCAAATAAAGTTGAAGTGGAATAGAATTAAACTTAAAGTTATTTTTTTAATAAAATCAAAATTATATATTAATTTAATTATAAAAAATTATACATTAAAAATAATTTTAAACTAAAAAGAAATTAAAACAAACGAACATGCTCTTTTGTGGATGCCTTGCCTGCGACGCGTTGCGTAACCAGAAATTGAGCTTTATCTCTGATTTTCTTATAGTAATTTATTAAATATAAATAATTGTTTACGGTAATTTTAAAAAAAATAATATAATATAATATACGATTTTTTTATAAAAAATATTATTCTTTTTATAATAATAAAGTATACGATTTTTGTAATATTGTAAAAAAAAATTGTTGATATCAAAGACTAAAAGGAAAAAAAAGTTCATCATTTTTTTTTAACGTTATAAGATTTATTATAATATTGTGAAAAAAAGATAAAAATATTTTAAAAAAATTTTGTAACATTATAAAAATATTATTTTTGTTATAATAAAGAAGTATGAACTTTTTGAAATGTTGTAAAAAAGATTGTTGATATCAAAGGCCACAGAGGAAAAATGTCTATTATTTTTGTAACATGGTAAGATTTATTATAATATTATAAAAAATATAATAAAAAAAATTTAAAAATGTTGTACCATTGTAAAAAATATTGTTCTCGTAGTAATAAAGAAATGTATAATTTGTGTAATTTCGTAAAAAATTGTTAATATCGAAGGCTAGAAGGGAAAAAAAAAGTCTGCAAAATTGTTTTTGTAGAGTTGTAAAAATTATTGTAGCATTGCAAAAATGATAAAAAGTTTTTCAAAAATATTATAACATTATAAAAAACATTGTTATCGTTGTAACGAGCAAGTCTGCAATTTTTTGAACGTTATTATAAAAAAATTGTTGACATTGAAGGTTGCAAGTAAAAAAAAGGTTTGTGAGTATTAGTAACGTTATACAAATTGTTGTAATGTAAAAAATAAAAAAAATCTTAAAAAAATATTATAATATTGTAAAAAATGTTGAGAGAAGCTATAAGTTTAAAATAAAAGTTCTACCAAATTAACATCGTAAAAAGTGTTATAACACGTTATAAATAATGATAATATAGTTTTTAAAAAAATTGTAACATTGTAAAAATATTATTTATTGTAAAAAAGTCAGTGACTATTTGTGACATGGTAAAAAATCAAGTTTTTAAAAAAAATTATCGTACATGAAAGTATCGATTACAGTGGGTGAAAGATCTCCTTTGGATTGTTTATGGAAAGCAAGAGAAGTGAACGTGGGAAAGGTAGGGTTCCACAAAGAAGACAGCGGTAGAGATGTGAAAGAAAGACCGAAAAAAAGTTATTCATCCTTCATTTTGGTAAGTCTAAAATAGCCCATCCAAGTGAACAGCTAAGGTTAACCCAACCAAATCAAAAGTCCAGATACAACATTATAATGTCACGGTAAAATACTTTTTTACACTTTCCCTTAAATTTGGAGTTTGTAAATATCACAAACACCAAACAAAGAGAACTAAAGACCATCAAAAACTTAATTTTACAATGACAATATTAATCTATAAACCTTAACTTTTTCTATTTTTCCATAACATCGAATCAACTTCAGTGAGACAAGTAGTTTCATGAGTATTTGCAGCATCAAATTCCTCTTCCAGAATTCTTTTTCTTTTACCTAAGCAATAATATTAAACAATCAAGCACGTTTGGAGATTGCTACCGAGTTAAAAAGAAGACAAAAAATTGAAAATGAACAAAAAAGAGCATAACCACATCAAGAGATTGGACTTTATGTGGTTAGACTTCATAATGACAAGAAATCACTTTGGATTGAAATCAATAAAGTTTTTTATTTAGGTTACAAAGGCTTCAGTCCCCTTCTTAATTAATCCTTTGCTAACATTTCACCGGTTATAAGGTACATTAGGAATCTATACCTTAGGTGCATCTCTTCATTCTGTTCCTTTCAAGTCTACGATGAAAATTTCACTCCTTTTAGAAATAATGTTTGCATGGATAATGACAAACTTAAATTTAAATTTCCATCTTTATACTCTCTTTTCAAAAGGGAACAATGAAGATAGAGCTTGTAAGTTGTTTTTATAAAATGAACATTGATAGATGTTCTTGCTATCAACTGTTTTGTTACATGTTTCAAAGTGTCGTTTAATCTTGAATTTTGGCTTTATAACCAAGAAAAATTGTAGCCATCATGGAACATGTATGATTTCCCTGATAACATGTATGATTTGAGGAAAATGATGAAAAAATTAGGACTTCACTATGAGAAAATAGATACATGTATTGATAATCATGTGTTATTTTGGAATATTAGTGTGAATTTGGACAATTGTCTCACATGTAGTAAACCTAAATAGAAAAATAACATCACAATGAAAACACAACATGAAGGAGCATCTCAAATAAAAAAATTATTATCAAGGTGTTGCACTATTTTCTTATAATATCGAAATTACAAAGATTATTCATGTCTTAAAAGGCTACAGCATTAATGAGATGACATAATGAAAATCATGTAGCTGACAATGTCTTGCAACATCTAATAGATTTAGTAGCTTGACAAACATTTAACGTCATGCATGATTCATTTAGAATAGGTACACGTATGAAATAATGCCACAAAAATTAGAGACTAATTCAGAATAGGAAAAAAATAAATGTAATTGTTAAATAAGTTATAGCCTTTAATTCATGTCAAGTAGAACATGTAACGTATAATTAAACTTTACATATGCAATATGCATTGTCATATCGTCCATATTCAATCCTTTTTGGACTTGAAGTGGTTGCAATTTGACTATCATCTAAGAACTAATTGATGTGAAGTATTGATTAAGGTTAGAATACACAAAGAAGCACTATTATTTAAGTCAATTAGAAGATACAACACCATAAGAGATGCTCTTAGAAGTAACATTGCTTAACTTAAAAAAATTGTAAGTATTCTTTTTGAAAATTTTAATTAAAGCTATAAGTTACCATACATGATACATGGTGTTACTGATTTGACAATATCATATTATCTAAAAAAAATTTATTTAAAATGTTGTAGGTGAAATTCACTAATGGTATAACATGATCAGATATGTACTTCATGATTAGATACTGTATCATTCTTTAAAAATTTTATGTACTGTGTTACTAAAAGTACCGTGTCATTCTCACATTACATCTTATTTTATATTAAATGAACTTTTTATGTTGTGCTAAATTTTTTTTACAAGTAAATAATTAGTTGGCAATGTTAATGATGTTAAATGTATGTGATGTAGATGTGATTTATGATGTAAAATTGGATGTGGATGTCATTTAAATCATTTATATATGTATGTTTTTATATGAATGTGATTGATGTTATAAAGGATTACATGTGCAACTAACGGTCGGAATTTTATTTTTTAAAACAAATAGTGCCAAATGTAACTTACAAAATTGAAAGTTCACGTGTCACTTTTTGGTGCAAATATCTGTCACAAAAGAGTATTAGTGACGGATACACCCATCAATAATTTACATTAGAGTTTTTTTTGTTATAAATAATACTATAGTGACAAATAATATTATAAAATGTGACAGAAAAATCTATCACTAATTTGCATAAAATTTGATAACAATATTATAGTGACAAATCAAATTATAAAAGATAATGGAACTTGTTACTAATTTGTATGAATTCTAGCAAGAAATATTTTTTATTAAATAAAAATTACTATAGCGATGAATCTTTTTATATAAGGTGATAGATACATCGTCACTAATTATCCTATAACGAATGTTGGTTTGCCGTTAGTATCATTTTAGTGATGGATATAGCTAATAAAGTGATGGAGGTTTTGTTACTAAAAAGTAAACAAGTGATGGATTACAATTTGTCACCAATAATGAAGGTTACAATCTGTTACTAAAGTCATATATATGTCACTAATTGAATTTAGCAACACCTTATCCGTCACTAAATGGCAATTTTCTTGTTGTGGGATGAGACATTCTCGTAATTATTTAATTAACTAATAATAAAAATAATTATTTATTTGTTTTTTTAAAATGGGATAAGAGTATTACGATCAAGTGTTACCATTATACCAAAATCTCAAGCTGATAGTCATTACTTAGCACCTCCTTATAAGTAGTTAGTAGCACAATGCAACTATTCAAGTGTAATTTAGCTCATTACTCCGAGTGTGACTCAACCCTAACCCAACCTTTACCACTTGCGACATTCGTCATAAGCATACGATTGCTAGGCTCGTGACTTGCCCATCCTAGCCTTCAATATAATCAACCTTTCACTACGGTTGACTACGACTTGGCCATCATGACCTTTGGCATCACTAGCCTCTCACCATAGTCACCCAACAATTCCCCTCTAGCATGCATCCACTAAGACTTAGAACCTACGATCTCTAGTTTTGAAACCACTTGTTAGGATGAGGTGTTACCACTACACTAAAAGCTTAAGCTGATAGTGAATACTTAACATTTCTTTATAAGCAATTAGCAATACCACATAGCCATTTAAGTGTAACTTGGTTGACCACTCTAGATGTAACTTGGCCCCAACTCAACCTCCACTATTTATAGCCTCCACTATTTACAGCCTCTACCATGAGTGGGCGATTACTGAGCTCATGACTTAGCTCATCTTAACCTCCGACATAATCAACTCCTTGCCACGATTGATTATGACTTGACTATCATGGCTTCTGGCATCACTAGCCCCTCACCATAGTCACCCAACAAAGGGTATGTAGTTGTGTCCTTTACTTGCGAAAAACAACTCCAATTTTCAAACGTAGTGGATGAGTTGCTTTCCTGTTGAGTGGGAAAATAACTTCATTGGAGTAGGTGCACTAAAATCCTGTGTTAAGAAATCATCATCTATAGGTTTTAATGATATTAAACAACTTAACATGAAGTAAATGAAGACATAAAGAAATCAAGTCAAAGATATACAAAGTCATAAAGAAGGAATAAAGAAATTATATGAAGGTAAAAAGCTAAACAAAATTTCAGAATTAATGATGAAAGTAATGAAGACAAGTCACAAATACATACATTCACTTAAAAAAGATTATACACTAATATAGGTCACTCATTTAGAATAAGTCTACACCTATTAAAACATTCATAAACCAAAAATGTTATAATGAATTTTCACAGTTATTATAACGATTTACTATTCACATAACAAGTCACATAACCCAAGTTTCCTGAAAAATTAGTATAATGTTTTATAAAAAACGTTATAACAATTTTTTAATTTGTCCTAACACTTGAAAAACATTTTGAATAATAATTCCATTGGAAGAAATCTCATAAATTAAGGCATTTAGGAAAAATGGTATAATGATTTTACTAAATCATTGTAATGAATTTTGAATTCAAAATGACACTTAAGTATGTTTTTGAACAATATTTACTTAGATAAATAATCCTGAATAATCTAAAATTTTGGATAATTAAGAAAAATTAGTATAACGATTTCACCAAAACATTATAATGATTTTTGAATTAGCTATTACTTAGTAAAGTTTTTGAAATATTTAATCGTTTAAGATTAGATTCTAGATTATCTGACATTCATGATTTGACACATAAGAAAATCATTATAATGGTTTGAAAAACAATATAACGACTTTTGTTTCGACACACAGATTCGATACAACCATTCATTTAAAATATAGTGTAAGTTGTAAAAATGTTATAATGATTTGAAATTCGTTATAACGATTTTGACTAGTTGTTAGTCATATTTTTGCATCTATAAATAGAAGATTATTTCATCATTTCAATAACCCTTGACACATCTCCTTCACATGACTTGTGCACTCATTCTCCACAACATTTGCTCTCATGTATGGACTTGTTTCAAAGGCCATTGGTGATCCGGAGAAAGGCAATCTTGAAGTTACCAAAGCTTAAAGCTCATTTCAATACATCATTTGAAGTGAACTCATTTTGATTGGTTGCAAGGGATTGGAATTTTGTTTTTCTAGTTAACTTGAACATGTGTTCCATCAAAACACACATGGGTTGCTCCCTATTGGAGTGTTGGTTAGAGAGTTTGACCATAAACTCTCAGTGTAGTATCAGTTTGAGGATTCGACTTTAAATCCTTGGTTGGTTGGAGGATTCGACCAAAAATCCTTAGTTAGTTGGAGAGTGTGACCGTAAACTTGTGTGTAAGTTGGTTGGAGGGTGTGACCACGAACTCTTGTTAAAATTGGTTAGGTTTGCAACTATAAACACTCAGTTTGTAACGATTTAATAATTATTACATTAGGCTCAAGTTTCATAAACTTGAGGGTGGACGTAACTAGTTAATAAATCACCTAAAAATCTCTGTGCGTTTTATTTCTGCTACATTTTTGCTTTGAAATTCGTATTTAGTTTTGTTGAGAATTATTTAGTTTTGTTTCCAGATTGATTCGATTATTTGTGCTTTGTTTATTTCGTATTTCGGTTAAATTTGTATGGAAATTCGTTTTAAATTGAAAAATTACTATTCACCCTCTTCTAGTGGCCATGATTGATCATTGTTAAATATAGAATTTCTCCTTAAGTTGTATTTCGATGATGCCAAATATCTAGTCATGAATGTATATGTTGTATTACAAAATACATGATAAAGTGAAGGCTTGAATACTTACTAAAGGATTTGAAAGACTTGAGGACTTGATAAAATGAATAATTGATAAAGGATATGAAACCATGAAGGATGAGAATCATGAGGTGATGAAGACATAAAAGGATGAAGAGAATGAAGAAAAAGTCACGAAAGAAGTCATTACACAAAAGATTTAAACATTAGTTTAGGTCATGTACACTTAGACCTTAAGACCATACCTAATACACCATAAACAAACAAAATTAATATTCATTATATTGATTTTGGTAGTTTGAAATAGGATTTTTCAGACCATTTGTTGTGTTAACTCCTAACACAATGGACCTTCGTTAAGTTAACTCTTAACACAATAGACTTTTTCGTGGTGTTAACTTCTAATACAACAAACCATCAGCCCTAACACAATAGACCTTTTCTTTTTTTAACCTAACCCAAATTCAAATATCCATTTTTAGAAAATGGAATTTCAAATTGCTACTTTTCACAAATTCAGTTTATTGATTTTCAGTTGAATTTTTCGATCTTATTTCACGTTTTTAACTACCCAAACATGGTATTCTGAAATAAATTTCAGATATCTATTTTGTATCTAGAGATTTTCAAAACATTATTTGTTATTCTGAACTGTCTATCCAAATCTGGAAAAAAATGATCGTTGAAGAAAATGGAATTACAAAATAAAATTCGGAATTCTAAATTAACTGGTCAAACTAGCTGTTTAAGTACACTTAGCATATAAAAACCACCTTGTTTAGAGTTCCTATTGACTCAATCTTTACATACATGAACTATTGCACTCTAAGGCTTTCATACAACAAGATTTTGGCGCTCATTGATCAATCTTTGTGACTTTGCAAGTGTCTAAACTCCTCTCTTCCTCATTCTCACAATAACACTGCAAGAGCACAAATTTTGTCGTTTTGATTTGGGTTTTCCCCTTTTGATTTTCATTGGTTTATTGAGTTTTCACCTCAAAACTTAAGTGGGAAGGTTAGTTTAAGGATTTTACCTCAAATCCTTGAGTTGATTGAAGTGTTCGACCTTAAACACTTAGGTTAGTTGGAGAGTTTTACCATAAACTCTTGTTGGTTGAAGAGTTCGACTTAAAACTCTTGGCTTTGTGTTAATTGAAGAATTAGACCTTAAATCTTTGATTGGTTACAGGATTTAACCTAAAATCCTTAGTAGGTTGAGGTGTTCTACCATAAACACTTGTGTAAATTGATTGAAAGGCGTAACATTAAACTCTTATTATAGTTGGTTTGGTATACAACCAAAATCATCATTTTGTAATTGTTTTAAATATAGTGAATTAGACTAAGCTCATGCAAGTTTGCTTGAGGGTGGATGCAGCCATTTGGTGAACCACTTAAAAATCCTTGTGTTCTTTATTTACAAGTATTGTTTTGTTTAACGCTTCCAAACAAATTTTTCGATTAAATTTTAAATCACTATTCACCCATTTCTAATGTACAATCCTAACTTTCAATTGGTATTAGAGCCTTAGTTCATTTTTATTGATTTAACCATCACAAAAACACATAGTCGCTCGAGTACAAAAGGGGCAAGATATTAATAGACCACAGTTGTTTGATAATATTAATTGCGATTTTTGGAAATGCAGTGGGCTTAAACATTATTTATTGCTCTTTGGATATGGATATATATAACTCTATTACTGAGTGTAGTACCTCCTATGATGCTTGGAGAAGCATCAAACAACAAATGAAAGGAACAAAAAGAGAAGTTGAAGATGAAGCAGAAAAGGAGAACATTGAATCATCAATTGAAAAGCAAGATTTTGAAAACCAAGGAACCTCAATCTGTCAAGAAGAAAAAGAAGAACTTGAAGAAGAGATCCAAGAAGAAGAACAAAAGCAAGGGATCAAAACCCTTAGAGGATGTATGCCTTATGATAAATGAGGAAGATGAGGTATCCTCTAACTCAATTTCATCATCAGAAAATAATGCATGTAGTTTTGATGAATGCATTTTTGGAGTTGCATGACAAATATAAAGAGTTAAATAAACACTTTAAAAAATAGAGTGCATGTGTAGATGAATTACAGAAAGAAAATGATGAAATACAAATTCATATAGAAAAACTTAAAGAAGAAAATAAAATCTTGAAAGATAAATAAAACAATACTAGATGTATTTCTAAGTTTGAAAAAGAAAAAGAAATATTGCATGCTACAATTAGTAAACTAGTTAAAAAAAGCAAAGATCAACTTGATTTGAAATGTAGATCTGATTGTATGAATGAAAAGCTTAGAGAAAAAAATCACATGCTAAAAATCAAAATCAAAGAACTCTCTTATAGTAGATCAAATGCTTATGCACCACTTAATTATAGTAAATGCACCTTAAAGTGCAATCCTTATTACAAGTTTGATGATATTCCATATTGTGGAAGTGTTATTAGATGAGTATATAATGGTGACCATGTATTTATCTTAAAAAGAAATCAAAAGAAAATATGGTTGTCTGTTAAAAATAAATTTAATATTTTGAGAAATAACCCTCAATGACTCAAGAAAACGTGGATACCAAAATCCTTAATTTCCACATAATTTTCAAGAAATAAGAAAAGAAGAATGGAAAACAAGTAAAGTATGTACATTATCTTTAAATTTGTTGATTTGCTGCTACTGTAGGAATAAGTTGTAATGATCTTAAAATTATATATGAATAACTTGTGACCATCATAATTTAAAATCTAATAGATGTGATAACTCAACAGCCAATTCAAACATCCGGAAGGTGATTGGTGTTGTCGAACAAACCGGGAAACTTAGGTAGACATAGTGTTTTTTGACACCTTCGTTGGGATGTCAAGCCCTTGCAAGTGGTGGGAGTTGGCTGTACAGCTTCAGCACTCATGGTGGAAAATGGCTGTTGGGTCGGAATTTCGGTGTAGTTGGTGACTTTAGTGGGTTGCCAAGCCCGATGCCGCGGTGGGATCCGGCTACATTGGGGCGGTATTTGGCTATTCTGAGCCAGAATTCTAGTAAGGTTGGCAACTTCACTGCGGGCGAGATGCCAAGCCCAAAGTTGTCCCTGTTTTTCCTGCACACTTGGTAAAGTCATTAGCAACCAAAGGGAGGAAGCATTCTCCTCCCTTTGTGTAGGAAGTTGGGAGATGAGGGAGATTGCACAATAATTGACCGCTTATTGCTAACCTCCTCAATATAAACTTGCCGCAGTCAAATGATAGCTTGCAAGTCTTTAAATCTCCACCAAGCCATCAGGTGGGTGCCAACAGAATTCAAGGAGAAAAATTTGTGGGATCATACTTTGACCCCTGTCCCTGAATGGGCTCCATATGTTGGGTTCCACCTCCTGTTGAGATAGGAAGGGCGGAAAGTCACTCAGGGCTTCTACCTCCTGTTGAGTTAGGAAGGGCGAAAGATGATTGGAGGTACTGCATAGCAGGAGTTGAATGATATGTTAACTCCCCTCCAAGGAGTAGATCTAGCAAGTCATCTGTTGGTGCTTCTCCAAACAGCTGGATCGGGGACATGGGCTCCAATGTGGCAGAAACTGGTGCTTGGGCTAGACTTACAGGTGAGGCTATAGCTGTTGGACCTGGCACAACTGCTGAAGCTTCTAGACTGAGGTGGTCTTTCGTCGAGACAACCGGCACCTCACCTTGCCTACTGGTGACAGGATGAATTTCTATCACTGGGGCTGTTGTTGGACCCCCATGCATTGTACTAGGTGGTGGCGTTGGAGGTTGCAGCTTGACTACACCACTATCTATGAGCTATTGAATGGCCTCCCTCAAGGACCTACACTGGTCGGTTGCATTACCAGTAGATCCGTGGAAATCACAGTGAAGGTAGGGTTGGAACCACCTTGACGGCTGTGATGGAGGGGGTTTGACCTTTGGCAAGGTCAGGAGGGCCTTCACCTTGTGGAAAATACTGCTTAGTGACTCTGTCAACTGAGTATACTCTCTTGGTGTGGCTGGCAGCTTTGGCTTAGGCTGCTACTGCTGATGATGGGGGTGTTGCTGCACCCGTTTGAGCCTTTATTGTCGAGGCTGCTGGTGAGGAGGGGATGGCTAGGCCCTTCCTCGATGTCCAAGGTGCACTACTACTAGGGAGACTTGGCTCTATCTGGTAGCCGTGCCTTGGGAGTCTGGTTCCAGTCAAATTGTTTCGGCATGGCAGGCGACTGCTTCAGAACTGGTTGTCAAGGTCCACTTAGTGCTTGCGGCTGATGGTGGTGTGGAACCTGTGAGTGACAGGAAAGCTGTGGAGAAGTTACTGTCATCAGCTTTCGACGTCTCTGAGGTGGAATTCTGGAAGGAAGTTTGGCTTTCGCCTGTACTAGTTGGCTTTCGCCTGTACTAGTTGGCTTGGCTGGACAAACTCCGTTGGACGATGGTGCAGCCTTCGATGTGTTTGACGAGGAGGCATCCAGAATGGCTCAGGCTATTGATAAACTGAGGAAAGTAGGACCTGTGATGGTCCCTCCCCGACTTCCCCTATCTTAAGAGGTGAAGGGTTGAGTAATTTTCCTGAAGCTGGCAGTGCAAACTGAGTCCCAGTAGTAGCCTCATCTTCTACCTAGGCCCGAATGGCTAACTCCATGAAGTGTTGAGCCATTTCTTGGTACTGATGGGAGTTCATCCGACTACAATTACCGAGTGCCCAAAATATGTTGGGTGATGGCCGAGAGACGTGGGTAATTGTGATGCATGTTGTTGGGGGAATGGAGTCAAATGATGGAGACATTGGCGAGTTTGCAAGGATGGAGACCCTAGGGGCCATAGGGGGTCTACTATGGATGGCTGAGACACTAAGTGTTGATGCACCCATTGAAGCAGTCATGTTGTTTTGCTTCTCTACTTGAGACTTAGTCTAACTCATGGCCGTTGCAAGGTGGTTTTGTTGTTAGGCGAGTTGTTGTAGGACAAAAGAAATGAGTAAAAACAGTTCACCAATAATAGGATAACTAAACATGATGAATATTGTAAATCTAAGTTATCCTAATGTGCATCCGTAAAGTGTCAACAGGAGTTAGGACCTATAGGAATAGCAACTCTTCCCCAATGAAGTCGCCAGTTCTGTTACCCTTCTTTCCACCCAAATGATCGTTGGAGATATTTAAGAGAATAACAAGTACATGGGATTCGGGAAATAAGTTGAAAGTTATAATTAAAATATCAGAGTCGCCACCTTATTCTAGTAGAAAACATGGAAAACAAGAAGAGGAAGAGAATGCGCTCTTCAACTCAGGAATGAGATGTAAAATCTCTAATAAAATCAAAATAAGAGATTTGCTACTCAGAGATAATGAGTAAGGATCTAGGGTACTAGTGGAGAAGGTGTTAGGCACCCCCAGCCAACCTAGCATAAGTTGACCTCCTTATTGTGATTAATGCACAAGCTAACTAAAACGCAAGGTGAATTGAAAGAGAAGATCTAGTCATTTGATTAGGAATATCTCGATGTGCCCTAATTCAACTAGTCCCAAAATGAAAAGGAAAGAGGCGGAAATCTGAAAAAATGGGCAGAAATCCAATAAATCCATATGGGAGCTAAATAAGGACTCAAGGAGTTAGGCCTCGGGGCACCCACCGAGATGCCAATAAAACGAGGTGGAAATCTGGTAAATATGGGTAGAAATCTAATAAATCCATCTAGGAGCCACACGAGGACTTAAGGAGTCAGGTCTCAGGGCACTCACCGAGATGGCGGTAAAAAGAGGCAAAAATCCGGTAAATATGAGCGAAAATTTGATAAATCCATCTAGGAGCTGTACGAGGACTCAAGGAGTCAGGTCTCAAGGCACACACTGAGATGGGGGTAAAATGAGGTAAAAATCTGGTAGATACGGGCAAATATCTGATAAATCCATCTGGGAGCCACATAAGGACTCAAGGAGTCAAGTCTCGAGGCACTCATCAAGATGGCAATAAAACGAGGTGGAAATCCGGTAAATACGGGCAAAAATCTGATAAATCCATCTAGGAGCTGCACAAGGACTCAAGGAGTCAGGTCTCGGGGCACTCACCGAGATGGCAGTAAAACAGGGCATAAATTCGGTAAATATGAGTGGAAATCTGATAAATTCATCTAGGAGCCACATGAAGACTCAAGGAGTCAGGTCTCGGGGCACTCGCCGAGATGGCCATAAAATGAGGAGGAAATCTGGTAAATACAGTTGGAAATCGGATAAATCCATCTAGGAGCTACACGAGGACTCAATGAGTTAGGTCTCAGGGCACTCACCGAGATGGTGGTAAAACAAGGTGAAAATTTGGTAAATATGAGCGAAAATCTGATAAATCCATCTGGGAGTTACATACGAACTCAAGGAGTCAGGTTTTGGGGCATTCGCCGAGATGGCGAAAAAATGACGGGAAAATCTGGTAAATACGAGTAGAAATCTAATAAAACGTAGAGGAAGTCCACCAGCCCTAACAAACTTCCACCCACCTTTGGTTGAAGTCTTGGACGACTAGGGGGATAGCTATCAAAAAGAGATTTGTCTCCCCCCTTCCTATTAGTGGGAAGGGGGGAGATGATGACTAACCTGTAGGAAGGTTGGGCTAGAGTTGTCGCTGGCACTCTAGGCTGAAATTCTGCCTTCCTCCTCTACCACGAAAGGCCAATGTTCGCTCGCTGGTTCGTTATAGTGAGTCTCCAAGCGCTCTAAAAATGATCAACTCAAAGGGGTAGAATTTTGTTATTTTGATAGAAATTTCGTCGTTCCTACCATGGAAGTCCGGATATCTATGTTTGATACTAAAGGATTGATCTCGAGCAATGTTGCCAAGCGCTCTTGAAATGACTAGCTCAAAGGGGTGAAATTTCACTCTTTTGATTGGAATTTCGTCGTTTCTGTTGCGGAAGTCTGAAGATTTGTACTTGTGCGATCGGTCACTTGGAGACTGGTTTCATGCCTCTAGGGGGTGCATCAAGAGTGGCTAGTGGGGCCGGACATCCACCTTATAGGCCAGAAATCCACCTACCTTCCGTTGAACGACCAGTCCATTCCAGGACTGGTGTCTCAGCTGCAATACCTTTGGAAGGTGCATCAGAGGCGGCTAGGGAATTAGGCTTATGCCTCTGGAAGGTGCATCAAAGGTGGCCAGGGAATTGGGCTTATGCCTCTGGAAGGTGCATTAGAGGCGGCCAGCGAATTGGGCTTATGCCTTTAGAAGGTGCATCAGAGGTGGCCAAGGAATGGGCTATTTATGACGTGGCAGGAAAGTGGTTGCCGGGTACCTGAGCCGGGTGGCACCCTGCTGCTTCTTCCACCTTGGGAAAAATGATTGGTGTCCACGGTGAGGACGTGACTGGGGTATCAACTACCGGCGTGTAGCTGGGTCTGGGAAGCGGCCACCGATTGCATGAGTCGAGTGATGCAATACCCCTCCACCGTTAAAGTTCGCGTACTACCCTATGGCTTGTCATAACATTATGAGTTTTACTCTATAGCTGGTCGTAACATTATGAGCCTTATTCTACAGTTGGCTGTAACATTATGGTCCTTAATCTACAGTTTGCTAAAAGCAAAAAAAATGGAAGTTCCATAAACCAAACATTGATAAAAACAGAACTTCGAGTTGGAATCTTCGATTGACCAATGACCATCAAATGAGTAATGGGTTTGTTGGACAAGGGGGGACTCAACGGAGTAGGTTCATTTAGCGAGAGGCACGAGGCGGAAGACAACATGAGACTTCCGCCTAGGAGATCCGGCTTCCAGCTGATATAGCCAACAACCGGCTCAAACTACCAGCGTGTCCTGGTTGGCACCTGGGAGTACAATACTTAACTCAAACCTAAAATTGTGAGGGATCGAATGTTTGGCCCAGACTAACCACGACGTCAACTGCATATCCGTGAGTATGAGGGGTCAACACCTACTCTGGCCACTCCTGGTCTCTTGCTAGTTTTTGCTAGAGCGATGCGGTTGCCAAAACTTCTAAGCCAACTTCTAGATGACCAGTCAGGTGAAGCTCCCACCTTCTCGTACCATTACGCAGGTTTGTAGATTAAGCTCTATAGACTTAAGGCCATAAACTTAAGCTGTAGGCTTAAGGTCGTAAATTTAAGGTCCTTTGCGCATGCTCCTAGTCCTTTGCATATCCAGATCCCGGATACGCGGTTGCCAGCTTGTGACCCGGTGTCCGCTTGCTCTCTGGCGAAAGCCCATCTTCACTCTACAGCCTTAACACTTTAGCATCCAGATTCCAGTTACGCAGCTACCAACCTGTGAACCTGGATTCTGCTTGCTCCCTAGCGAAAGACCATCTCCTCACTCTATAGCCTCAACAATCTCCCACTTAGAGACTGTCTTACTGATAATCACCCAGATTCCTATAGCACTTGTTGAGGGTTCTGCAACCAGCACCCGTCTCCATGCTTCCCATCCCTTGGAGACCAATGAGACTCATGTAGAGTTTCAACTTCTTCACCGTAATCACCTTGGTGAACATATCTACAGCGTTCTCTACTCTTTTCACCTTCTATAGATTCAGGCTCCCCTCTTCGATCTGTTCTCGGATGAAATGGTACCTCATCCTTATGTGCTTGGATCTTGAGTGGAACTTTGGGTTCTCTGCCAAATCATCTCCTTTGCCGCATGTTCAGACTCAAAAGTGTGCATTTTATTGATATTAATTCATGTGTCTTAATGAGTTTTATTTGCATTTTGCATTGATTGTGATGATTACAAGGTTAACTATACTTTTGAGTAATATGCACGATTATTCACTTTAATGATGCATGAATTACATTTTGAGTCATTAATTATGTTTATTACCTATTGAGAAAGGAATGAATGATTGACATTTGACTCTTTAGGTTGCCAATAGAATGATTAATATACAGAGAAAAACTCATGATTTATGCTTAAATGCAAGTCTGAGGGTTGAGTCTTTAACCCACAGACTTATCCGTGGGTTAAGCTATTTACACTCGGATCATTCTGCGAGCGTTAAGGGTTTGCCCACGAACTTATGCAAGGATAAACTAGTTTACCCTTGAACCTGTATCCTGTTTGTTCTATGCAATGAATTTCATTGATATTAAAGTAATTGCAATTATAGTTAAGATCTAAATGTTATGAATTATTTTTCCTGTAATATGATGTATTTCACGAAAGGTATTTCTCAAGTATTTGCAGGGAAATTCGATAAGTAACTACAAGAATTACATAACAAAGTAGAATTAAATATTAATTCAACTGTAGCTCAACCATGAAGAACGTGGACACACAAGCTGAAGTAGAGGATTGCATGGGAAGATCTCACTTGTTCGGACGTGCACCATGCCCTTATTAATTGCCAGCTCGTAAACTGCCAGTGCTCCCATCTATAAAATAGTCCTGTAGCCTTGGAACAAACCCCCCCCTCTCTTCTTCCTTCATCCACCATTTACAGAGCATTTTTCATCTTCTCCATCTTCCATCCTCCACCCACTCATCTCTTCCGAGAGGAGATTGATGACCTCCTCTTCTCCAACCGTTCGCATAGTATATTTGCTATTCTTTTCTCAACTTGAGTGTATCCTTAAAGGAGAGACTCTTGACGTTGGTTGCTTCCTCTTCTGTTCCTTGGTGTAATTGTAGATTGGCGCCCCAAAATCTCACTGTAAGGTCGAAAGGAAGGCCTACCAGATTGATGACCTGGTGGATCGAAAGTAAAGACAAAGAGAAGTTCCTAGCCTAAGCAAGTTTCAAAGGGAGGAATTACAGTGAAGCATTAGGTGTTCTTTCTATTTTTATTTTCTTTATTTCACTTAACGTTTTTACAAGTACACTCAAATCTACAATTACACACTTTATCAACTTAGTTACGGTAATTAGAATATGTTTTTATACTTGCTGTAATGTTGAATGTTGCATTCTTACTTTTACAAGTTGTTTGTATTGTATTGTGTGTTGTGTTTTGAAATATATAAAAAAACCAAAAATGTTAAAGCTTAAGAAGAATTAAATATTTGGAAGTAAAGTCCTTTGGAAAGTGTAACACAATCGGTATTTAAAGACCATCCTAGCGGTTAATTGGAACAAGACAATTATGACATTGCTTATAAGATATTTAATCAATTGTTTCACTTAATTGAAGTCACCAATTCAGCTAAATACCAAGCAAAAACTAATCACTCTGAACAAACCCGTACTTGCACACTAATTACATCTGAACTCGGGCACTTGCGGTGAATTAAAATATTTCGCACACACAATTTATATAAGAATTGAATTACAAGTGTTGTGTTAGTGCGGAACAAGTTTTTGGCGCCATTGCTGAGGATTGCTTAATTTCTTGCAATTGGTGTTACTTTTTGCTATTTTGGTATTAGCTAGGGCTACAATATGATTTATGTGCACTGCTGCTGTTAAATTCTATTTCATAGTCTTATTACTATTCTAGAGTAAAGTTTTGTATTTAAATTCTAAATTACATAATGGACTCATATAAGTCATATAGGGGTGATTTTGAGATTGTTCCAGGGACTAGTTATAAGGATTATAATTATTCTAATTATGTTAGAAGAGATTATTTACCCATCGAGTTTAATGACTACTCTTCACATCATGATTTAGAAGGACTTAATGTTAATTCTCAAAATAATTATAATTGGAATGACAATTCTAATTTGTGGGATTGTAATGGCAATTCAGGAAGGTAGAATTATTATTCAAAGTATAATTCTATGAATGAAAATTAAAATTACCAACCAAATATATCACTACAAATCCAACAATTAATGGATAAACTAGATGAAACAATACGAAATACTGAAGAGTATGACATACTAAATGAATAACAAAATGAAAATTATTCAAATTGGTCAATCTTACAAGATGATCAGTGTTCAAAGTACTCATACAGGTATATCAAATCTTGGAGATAATTTACCAATTAATATTGGAATCGATCAGAATTATAGTAAGTAAAGAATATCACAAGAATTTGAAAAATTGTTGAATAGATATGATAAATCAATACAGAAAACAAAAGACAGTGAAATGTTTAATGAATATGAAAACAATGATTTTAATTGGGTGAACTCAAATGGAAATCAGAATTATCTAGAGGTGAATTCATTAGAAAACATTTCATATATAGAGAAGAATATACAACCATTTGAGGTAATGGAAGAAAATCAATATAATTATTTAACTGCATTTAATCATATGGAGAAGTTAGATGAAATTCAAAGATCCATTGACTTATTTATAAAGAACTCTAATTTATCTGAACTAGATGAAAGTCTCCAGTAGGAACCTATAGATACTTGTGCAACATTCACACTAAATTAGTTCTAAAGAGCTACAAAAGCTAAAAATTTTAAGGAAAAAGATCAAATCTGGGAAGGGTATGAATTACTTGATTATTTGGTAAGAGACTATTCAGTTGGACTATCTGAGGTTATAAACAACCCTATTTCCAAAAATATAGAAGAGTCATCTGAGGTGTTAGCCACCCTTAACTCAGAAGAAGATTTTAATGCTCCTGTAACAGACAAACTATCGAAAGAAGAATCGAAAGATGTAAGTATAATATTAAGATTTGGTGTCACTTATGAAAGTCCAAAAGAGGATGATAAAGAAGTACAAATTAATGACAATTTTACAAAGAAAGAGGAAATTAAAGAAAAATCTTGTCCAGAAGACAAGGTTGATGTTGAGTTAGAGGAAGAAAATAGAAGGAAGAAACTCTTTGTACCAAGAATAGAAGAAAATCTTAAAAAAAGCATTTTTAGCTAAAGAGGTAAGATCCATGTTAATTAATCCTGTACCCAAAAAATTAAACGATCTAGGAACTCCTGTTATTTCCTGCTATATAGGGAATTGTTATTTTAATACAGTGTTAATAGACCTAGGTTTGGAATTAATGTCATGCCTAGTTTTGTTTATGAGAAGTTAAAATTAGATAACATCAAACCTACAAGAACAGTGATTCAACTAGCAGATAAATCCATAAGAATACCTGTAGGAAAAGTGGAAAACATTTTGGTAAGGGTTATGGAGTTTGTCTACCCTATTGATTTTATTGTAATGGAAACAAAAGCTTCAAGTTTAACTCAAGATCGAGTTATAATAATTTTGGGAAGACTACTTTTAGCTACAGCCAATGCTTGCATAAGTTGTAGAAATGGTTGGATGGAATTAGCTTGGGGTGATCAAAAATTAGAACTAAATATTTTCAGTGGGGATAAGAAGAATTTTAAAGAGCTTCAATTTAAACATTTTAAGGTTAATCTAAACGAAACTTTTAAAATAGATGAGGACTTAAATGTAGAGGAATTAGATCATGTTGAAAAATGTGTAATATCGAATGAAGAAATGTTGAAAGAGGAAATCTTGAGCAAACTGAGAATATGGATGTAAACGAAGAACAATTTGAAAAAGATAATGAATCATTAACTTCAGAATACCCAGTGCTTAAGCTGAAACCACTTTCAGAAAATTTAAAATATGCATTTTTGGAGAACAATGAGAATCTACCAGTCATTATTGCTTCTGATTTAACATCAATACAAATAGAAAATCTTTTAAAAGAGTAGAGAAAGCATAAGGGAGCAATAGGATGGCAGATGTGAGACATAAAAAGTATAAGTTCAACTATTTGCCAACATAGGATTAATCTGGAATCTGAAATTAAACTTGTTAGGCAACCACAGAGAAGATTAAATCCAAATATTAAAGAGGTTGTTAATAACGAAATTCTAAAATGGTTAGATAATAACATAATTTATCCAATATCTGATAGTTCTTAGGTTAGTCCAATTCAGGTAGTACCAAAAAAATATGGGATAACAGTTGTGGAAAATCACAACAAGGAATTAGTTCCAACTAGAGTTCAAACTGGTTGGAGGGTTTGTATAAATTATAAAAGATTGAATGCAGCAACTAGGAATGATCACTTTCCTTTGCCTTTTATAGATCAAATGTTAGAAAAATTGGCAAGGCATGAGTATTATTGTTTCCTAGATGGCTATTTAGGTTATAATCAAATCCCTGTTTCACTTGAGGATCAAGAGAAAACAATTTTTACATGTCCTTTTGGAACATTTGCCTTTAGTCGTATTCCTTTTGGGCTATGCAATGCATCTGCTACATTTTAAAGGTGTATGATAGGCATCTTCACTAATTTTATAGATGAATTTTTAGAGGTATTTATGGATGATTTTTCTATATATGGGGACTCATTTGAAAAATGTTTAATTAATTTACAAAAAGTACTAGAGAGATGTGAATAGAAAAAGTTAGTGTTAAACTAAGAAAAATGCCATTTTATGGTTAAACGAGGAATAGTTTTAAGACATGTTATTTCTGTTGAAAGCATAAAAGTTGACAAAGCAAAAGTGGAATTAATATCTAATTTACCTATTCCTAGAACAGTTAAAGAAATAAGAGCATTTTTAGGACATGCTGGTTCTTATAGAAGATTTATTAAAAAATTTAGTAAAATTGCTCGACCTTTAACTCAATTATTAATTAAGGATGCACAATTTGAATTCAATGAGGAATGCACGAAAGTATTTAATTTTCTTAAGGAAGCCCTGACTACTTCACCTATAGTCTATGCACCCGATTGGTCTCAACCTTTTGAATTAATGTGTGATGCATTCGACTATGCATTAGGTGCAGTTCTAAGTCAAAAATTAGACAAACTACCAAGGGTAATATATTATGCTTGCAAGACATTGAACGAAACACAAATCAATTACACTATAATTGAAAATGAATTTCTAGTAGTGGTTTTTGCCATAGAAAAGTTTAGGTCATATCTAATAGGCAGTCACACTATCATTTACACTAATTACTCTGCACTTAAGAATTTGTTAGTTAAAAAAGATGCTAAACCAAGGTTTATAAGATGGATTTTGCTATTGCAAGAGTTTGACTTGGAAATTAAGGATAAGAAAGGTTGTGAAAACATCGTGGCAGACCATATGTCAAGATTAGATGCTTCATTACTACCTGATCCACTAATAGATGATACATTTCCAGATGAGCAATTGTTTATGCTAAATCCATGCCTATGGTATGCTGATATAGTTAATTATTTCGCTACAGGTTTAGTACCTCATGATTGGTCCAATTTAGATAAGAAAATGTTCTATTCGTGAGTTAAATATTTCTTTTAGGATGATCCTTACCTGTTTAAGCAATGCCCTAACCAGATTGTAAGGAGATGTATCCTAGAAGTAGAAACTCAATTAGTGTTGTCATTTTGTCATGATCAACCTACTGGAGGACATTTTGGAGCTAAAAAGACTGCTTTAAAAGTGCTTCATAGTGGCCTATATTGGCCAACCTTATTTAAAGATACATACGAATATTGTAAAAAATGTGATCAATACCAAAAAGTACGAAGAATTACAAAACAAAATATGATGCCATTAAATCCTATCCAAGAAGTAGAGGTTTTTGATGTTTGGGGTATAGATTTCATGGGGCCTTTTCCAAATTCAAATGATTTTGTTTATATCCTCTTGGCAGTAGAATATATAACCAAGTGGATAGAGGCAATTCCTATTAAAACTAATGACTCTATCATAGTGATGAGATTTTTAAAATCCAACATAATGTCTCGATTTGGTATTCCAAGAGCAATTATCAGTGATAGGGGAACTCATTTTTGTAACAAAAACTTTGAAAAGTTATTGAAAAGATATGGAGTGTTACATAGGTTAGCTACCCCTTACCATCCTCAAACCGGTGGACAAGTTGAAAGTGCTAATAAGCAAATTAAAGGAATCTTAGAAAAAGTAGTAAACACCACTAGGAGAAACTGGTCTAATAAGCTAGATGATTCTCTTTGGGCATATAGAATAGCTTATAAAATAATATTGGGGACAACTCCATATAAATTAGTATATGGTAAGGCTTGTCATTTACCTGTGGAATTAGAACATAAAGCATTATGGGCACTTAAGCAACTAAACCTAAGTATAAAAATAGTAGGTAGTAATAGACAAGTGAAATTAGTAGAATTAGAGGAATTAAGAAATATGGTAGAATTCTACATAGAATATTTGGAAAAGGGCAAGAAGTTTTATTATATAATTCATGACTACACTCTTTTCCAAGAAAATTGAAATCCAAATGGACAAGTCCATTTGTTGTTAAATATGTTTATCCTTATGGAGCAGTTGATTTGGAAGATCAGCAAAGTCATGAAATTTTTAAAGTTAATAGTCAAAGATTAAAACATTTTCTAAAATTTTCAAGAGGAAAGAGGTAGAGTTTGAAGCGTTAGAAGGAGAGTGAAGCAATATATATATATATATAATATATATATATATATAAACCAAAAGAAAAGAATATGATTATAAGAATATAATGTTTGTAAAAAGAGTTTAATTCGAACCACTATTGCATTTTACTTTGAGTTGCTTCAAGGGTTATGTTGTTTACCACAAAGTTAGTTTGGAGGTTATCCTGTTAACCCTCGGACTAGGTCATAATGTTAAAATATTATAGTAGTAGTTGCTTCGAGGGTTATGTAGTTTACCCACGGAGTTAGTTCGAGGGTTATCCTGTTAACGCTCGAACCGAAAAAAGAAGAAGTAAAACACTGTGGGGATAAGCCATGGGTAAGTCTGAGGGTTATCTAGTTTACCCATGGACTTATGCGAGGGTTATTCCCCTCTGAACCAAATACGACTCTATTTATTGAAAATGAAAATTTCTAAATGAAAGGTTTACTGAATTAAACAAGGCTAATCATTCGAATTAATTTAAAAGGATTATTTCATAATTCAAATGAGTTTAAAGATAATTACAATTTGATGAACTTAATGAACGAGATCAAAAGTTCTGAACTGCAATCATCTAATTTATACAATTGTACCAGGTATGTTTAACAGAAAAAAGGAAAGCTTAAATTCTCTAAAATGGTTTAATTTAACAAGTGTTGTGTTAATCCATCAGATTATGAACTTAAAAAGAAAATTTTCGAAAGGGATTAAAAATATTACCACTTGTTTAAAATTGAATTATGTAATTACACACACACATACTTAACAGAAAACATGCATAAATTGGAATTGTAGACAAAATACAACTATCTAAACACACATTTCATTAAAAAAGTTTAAATATTACATTAAAGGATAGCTTTCTTCCCAAATGTTGAATTGCATCATCATCAAAAGAAAAAAAAAATATCTACCACTGCTCTAGGAATCTGAATTTCAATTCTGCAACTTCTGCTTTCAGAGCAGCCAATTGATCTATCATAGTGTCCACCTTTTCTGATATAGAGGCTGATCCTCTCTATTGGGATGTGGATGATTCACTATGGAGTTGTGGTGTTGGTTGATCCTTTGCAGAGAATTGTTTCAAGTCTTTGGCAGTCAGCACCCTAGATTGGTAGATTCACTATCACAGTGTCCACCTTTTCTGATATAGAGGCTGATCCTCTCTGTTGGGATGTGGATGATTCACTATGGAGCTATGGTGTTGGTTGATCCTTTGGAGAGAATTGTTTCAAGTCTTTGGCAGTCAGCACCCTAGATTTTAACTTCTTTACTACCCAATCTGATAAATCAAAGGAACTTGACACCAATTGGTAGATGAGATCACCATAGAATAATTTCTTTTTGATGCTAGTGATCTTGGAAATGAAAATTCTGTACCACTTCACCTGAATCCTATTTAGTACAGCATAGGTTGCAATCTTTACAAAGACAGACAATTCTACATCATGTCCAAATCTTTGATATATTGTTTTAATCAAGATTAATGCAACCATATGAGATTTTCCATTCATTTGCTTGTGCCTATTCAACAAGTTAATCCAAGGGTTTATGGCCATACAGTTCTTCATATCCTATTCTGACCAATTTGCCATTGTAGAAGATTCTAGAATCTCTACACCCTCATCCCTTAATCCTAGGCTCTCAAATATATACTCAGATGTTAAATATGTATTCACATCAGTCACATTGGAAATAAGAACTCCATCTTCCTCATGCAGATTATAGTAAAAGGCAGGAACTAAATTCTCAGCTTTAAAATTATTACCTGACCTAGGGACAATTCTCAGCAGCCCTTGAAACTCCAGTAAGTCCTTGATTTTATCCATGAAATCAAAATCCACTGGTCTGCTGAATAGAATGTCATAACACCTAATAGTTTGGAATTTAGCCCGAGCCTTAGCATCTCTGAAAGTCATTGAATTTGTGCCTAACTACTGAGCTTGTTCTGCATGTGTGGGGGAGGATGGAGTTGATGTTTCTATAGTAGCTATGTGTGGCTCAGTTGGTGGAGAATAGATTACTAAGACTCTATTTTCTTCTCCACCAAAGCTTGGTTATTGCTCGGCAGAAATCTCTATCTACCCTAAATCCAAATCTGTTTGCATTGGACTTGAGGCTGGAGGATTGATAGTAGTAGCTCTCTCATCTTCCTCTTGTCCTTCTTTCTTTTCTTCTTCTTCTTCCCTTTCTAGGGAAGTTGGCTCATACTATATAAAAAAAAGGGAAAACATATAAACACATGCATATAAAAAGTAAAAAAAAAAAATGGAAACCTAAAACAGACTTGAAGGTAATGTAGCTTAAATGATTACCTGACCCTCCTCTAAAGCAAACTGAATGGCTTCAAGGATGGTTTGATTCACCCTTTCACTGTCTTAGAGTTCCCAAAATGGAACTACTGCTCCAACAGTAGATCCTTCCTCCTGAATTTAACAAAATCACATTTTAAATTACTAAAAAGGGGGAAAGTAAAAAGAAAAAAAAAACAACCAAATATTAAACTTAAAACCTTAAGTATAGCTACATCTCCAATTGATGCCCCACTTATTCAACTGGTGATTCTCTAGGAGGAGGGTTGGCCATTCTGTATTGATGAATTAACTCCCTCAGGGTGAGTTCATCATCACTACTCTTCGTTTTCCCTCCCTCCTATCCAACAATGGGGATGTCTTCCTCTCGTTGTTGTTGTTATTGTGGTGGTGGTGTTGGTACTTGCAATGGTGGTGGTTGTTGTTGTTGTTCTTTTTCTTCTTCTTCTTCTTCTTCCTCTTCAAAGTTTGTTTCAGTCCATTCTTCACTGCTCACATGAAGTTGAGGTGTTTCAACTACTTTCTCAACCTCTTGTGGCTTGGATGGACCTGCCATCATATCACTATATGCTCTGAAATCAGACTCCCAAGGCTCTTCTTTCACTTTTCCTTCTACTGCCTTCTAGAGGGCCACAACTTCTGCCATCTCCACAGCATGGGTAGCCTACTTTGCAGTGTGTTGCCTCCACTCATATAAGGCACATTGAGAGGCAATCTTAGCCACTTCTTGGCTTTCTCCTAGAGAGAGGTAGGTCTGCATGTAGAACTCATATTTCTCCCTCTCATCTCTATCTTCAGGGAGGCATGCATACACATCATCAGTGACTAAAGCATCTCTGTTTAAGTCCTGGATGATGGAGTAAACAACTTTTGTAAACCATAACTCAGCCTTGGTTCGGAAAATCTGTTGACCCAAAACTTTCTTGGGCTTAATTGCACACTCATCCTGCTAAGCTTGCTAAGTGTAATCATTGATAGTTTGTGCCACTACAGTAGGGAGAGTGACAAATTCTCTTTCAACCTTAGTTCCGAAATGTTTCAACTAATATTTCAAATCATTTAAAATTTTCTCCTTGGTGTAGTTTCTTTGTAAACTACCCTTATGCCACTCGGATGAGGACAATTCAAACTGGTCAAATTTAATCAACCTCATCCAATCTTCAGTGGACAATGTTCTTTAAGTTCTTATTGTTTGTCACAGAGTGTGAAAATATGTCCTAGCTCTAATCTTAATAGACCTATTGGTGGCAAAGCAAAATATTTCAATATGGAACTAGAAAACACATTTTCTCTTGATCAAATCATGAGCTAAACGATTATTAGGGCGAGCTAACTACTCCTGCCCTACCCCTCTCTTAACATGTGAGGCTATCTTTTCTTTAAGGAAGGTTGGCACTATGATACCAGCCTCCTTACTCTGTTTCAAACAATCAATGATATCTTCCCTTACCATTTTCAATTCCAGTTCTCTAATTGTGGCTTTAAGCTTGCGCTGCCCCTCATTATGCCACATTTTTGCATTCATCATGAATTTCTTGAAGTTCAGCATCTTAATCCACTCGTAGTTCGAAGCTGGAGCAGAGGGAGGTGCGGCGGAGGTGGAAGCCATGATGTATCGTGGGACAAGAAGAGTACTATGAACGTAGGTCGTGAGAAAAAGGGTTAATGCACGAGAGGGCCTTAATGATTTTTATAAGGATAATCTGATAATTGGATGGTCGGATGGTAAGATCTGTAAGTATTTAATAGTTTTTGGGTTTACCCATGTGGTAGTCCGAGGGAAAACACCTTTACCCTTGAATTTAGTTCAAGGTTAAACTACAGTTGTACCCTCTCTTTCATCCGGCTATCACCCGGAAGCCCAAGGGTTTCCGTCGGCTCCACCGGCAGATGGATCGAGGTATAGAGAGTTGAAAGGTGATTGTGTGAGTGCATCACCATGTGGGGTGGATGGCTCGTTGAACAGAGTCGCCACCTTATTTTTGGGTAGAAAACAAGAAAAATCGAATGGTGAAGTGTCCTTCCGCCATCGAAACGATAAAACTGCAATAATGACGTAAAATTGTGTAACACTATGTGAAACATGAGAGAACTGGATACGAGACTCAGGGTATTGTTGGGGAAGGTGTTAGGCACCCCCAAACAGCCCGGGCAATCCCGACCTCTCTCTGGCTCTAAAAAAATGGAAAACCACGACAGTCAGCCTAGCCAAACATGGCCTCATCTTGGAAGACTTTCCAGGGGATCGGAAAATTCTCCAGTGACCGAGAACCGCCTGAGTGTACATACTCATATGCCTGAATGGTCGACGCCGGTAAGGATGCATGCTGGCGGAGTCATCCTAGAAGTCTTTCTAGGGCATCGAGAGGGTAGTCTTACCCCTCCCAAGGATTGGGAACCGTTAAGTCGTACATGCTCGTATGCCCGAACGACTGACGTCGGCAAGGATGCATGCCGGTGGCGTCATCCTGGAAATCTTTCAGGGGCATCGGGTGGGTAGTCTTACTCCTCCCGGAGATCAGAAACCGTCGGGTCGTACATGCTCGTACGCCCGAACGGTCGAGGCCAGCAAGGATGCATGCCAGCAGCTTCATCTCGGAAGCCTTTTCGAGGCATCGGGAGGGTAGTCTTACTCCTCCCAGAGATCGGGAACTAGTGGGTTGTACATGCTCGTACGCCCAAACGGCCGACACCGGCAGCATCATCTCGGAAGCCTTTCCGGGGCATCGGGAGGGTAGTCTTACTGCTCTCGGAGATCGGGAACCGTCAGGTCGTACATGCTCGTACGCCCGATGCCGGCAAGGATGCATGTCGGCGGCGTCATTTCAGAAATCTTTCCGGGGCATCGGGAGGGTAGTCTTACTCCTCTTGGAGATGGGAAACCATCGGGTCGTACATGCTCGTACGCCCGAACGGCCAACGCCGGCAAGGATGCATGTCGGCGGCGTCATCCCGAAAGTCTTTCTGGGGCATCGGGATGGTAGTCTTACTCCTCCCGATGAGATATGCAGGAAAAAGATAAAATGCATAAAACATATGGGGAAATTGCAAGTTTCCACGTAAAGGGACTTGATAGAGGGGTCGCAACCGAACCGAACTCGACTGTACCGGGTGGGTTCACCCGGCCGGGAGGGAGGCTGCCAGTACCTTTGAAAGTGTATCCGAAGGAATGATACCTGGGCATATCCTCCGACCTTTCCCCTCGTGTGGGGAAGGCTTAGTACGATCGGGACTCGAGGAAGACGTCGCTAAATCATACGTAAAATGACGAGGAAGGAGGGGCTTACTTGCAGGGAGTCATCGACAGTGATCGAAAGTCCTCGCTCTGGTGTGGCGAGAGGGCGTCGGGGCTACGAGCAACTCTTCTCCTTCAGAACCTTCAATCAGTCATCCGAACCAGTGTCATTCCTAAGGGTGGAAGCCTGCCTGAATGGGGTGGAAGGCCCTCATTTTATAAGGGATTACCTTCCTTCTTTGGGGGGATCCAAAGATGGAACCTGGCGTATGTCTCAATTCAATCACGCGGTCGGCGTGATTGATTGATTGCGAGATTTAAGTGATTAAATCTCATCATATCTTTCTAATCGATTCGACTTACATTTTAGGTAACTAACCGGCAGCCATTGTGTGATAGGCAGATGCCGACTGGATGGGATCGGGGTCCGCCAGGAATTTTTTAGCTGGTGATTCAGGGGAATAGGTTGTAGCGGATATCCGGAGCTTCGTACGGGCTAGGAGTCTGACTGCCACGTGTTTATCTCGGAGGTCAAACTAGGCGTGTCGACAAACGTACCTGCATGTTGGTGAGAGAGTTAAAGATCAGCCACTGGGGCGTTTTACCAGTGTGTCGGTAGTCGACCGATTGGTTTTACCTGGCCACCCCATAAGGGTGGAGCATGTGTACTTAGTTGGGGGAATTTGGGGAGCCGGCTGCCGAGGTTGGATATCGGCATGCCGGCGGTGGACCAGCTGGTTGCCAATCGACTCGTTTAAGCATGGGCCAATAGGGAGCCGGTTGTTGGGGTTGGATACCGGCATGCTGGCGGTGGGTCGCTTGGCCGCCCGATCGACCTGTTTACGCAAGGGCCAACAGGGAGCCGGCTGTCGGGGTTGGATACCGACATGTTGGCGGCAGGCTGGCTGGCCGCCCGATCGACCTATTTACGCAAGGGCCAAGAGGGAGCTGGCTACCGGGGTTAGATACCGGAATGTTGGCGGCGGGCCGGTTGGCCGCCCGATCGACCTGTTTACGCATGGGCCAAGAGGGAGTCGGCTGTTGGGGTTAGATACCGGCATGCTGGCGGTGGGCCGGCTGGCCACCCGATCGACCTGTTTACGCATGGGGGTCAACAACAGTAAATAGGATCTTCAAAAATTTTATTATGTAGTCATTTCTAATCATATTAATACTCTGACATTATGCATTTACTTTATGATTATTAGATGTGTCGAGTTGAGCTTAAGTGCTAATTTAATGAACTGTTTGGATTTAATGAATTTTAGTGAGCGATGGAGATCCCTGTAGACATCTTGTGTGAGATATTAAGCTATTTGCCAGCAAGAGAAATTTGCAAACTACGTTGTGTTAGCAAAAGTGTCAGAGCATTCATTTCAGATCATTACTTTTGTTCCCGCCAAGCATACAAAATGAGGAATACAATCAGTGGAGTGATTTGGTATGACACGCGTTCAAGAAGATATTTGTACCATGGAATTGATTCTGAGCCAGGCATTCAACCTACATCACTGGAGGGATTGAAAATATTTTTGGTTATAATGGTGGACTAATTATTTACAGATATTATGGAGAGCCATTTTCTAGCAGATCTGATATTGGGATTAAGAACCCTGCTACAAATATAGAATTAATACTACCAAACCCTAATGGAGATGAACTTGTGATGCATGACTTAGGTGCAGTCTTGACATTTAAGGGTACTGATAAAAGGATAATGCACAAATTATTTTGTTGGGAACAACCTATCCGAAGAGCTTATCACATGTGGATTGATTGGCATTACTTGTTGGTTTATCATTTTGATAAACACCAATGGCAACCTGTCAAAAGAGTTTACTTTAGGGGAAAACCAATAAACAACAAAAATTATGTGCTTTTAGAGGGAGTTATTTACTTGGTAACAAACTGTACCCCTACATTTATTAATGAGATTAATGTCATTGCTATCAATATTGAAGATGAATCAATGTGGCTCTTACCCATTCCATACCCTATGGGAGCACTGTCAAGTTCATCCTATGATTTAGTTGAGTTGGCTATACTGGGAGGAATCAATGTAGGGCCTCAATCGTTAAGTTTAATTAGATGGTGAGATGATGATATGAAATTTGAAATTTGAAAAGTACAGGACATTGAAAATTGGGAATGGAGTCGAGTCTACCTTGAATTGAGAAAATCTGGGAACTCCTGACATTCCTTTTGTAGGAAAAATCAAGGGTTTCTATTTCATCAATGGAGACACTCTTATCTATTATACTTGAGATGATCTTTATTATTACAAGATCCACCTATTCGAAGGAGGCTATAGCACTGAACTTATTCATCAATTATCTTTGTCTACTTCTGTAGTGTGGTTTCACAAGTTAATTTCCTATGCAAATACTCTGCAACACTATGTGTAATATTTCCTATTTACCCACATGCTAGTTCGAGGGTAAACTAGTTTACCCACGAACCTATTCGTGGGTTATTTCAAAATTTTCCTCTGTTGAACACATGTGCAATGTTTTTATTTCCTTTGGAACATCTCTATTGTATTGTGCTCAAAATCTATATGATTGTAGTTGTTTCGTTACATATTTTTAAAAAATCTAAAATGTTATATCATTTACTACAGTTGTAGTATTATTGTAAATAGATGTACATGTTGAAAGACAGCATGAGATGGCAGCTAAAGCTTTTCTAATGACGGTACGCAAGTAAACCTTCTTTTACATTTAAATGTTGTATGTCAGGTTGGTTTAGGGATTCATCTCATAGGTTAATCATAACACCTCCAAGAAGAACAATTATGGCTGCCCCCCGTAGCAAGATCAACCTATCAAACAAACAATAGGTAGTATGTTTACCCTAATTTAATGGATGAACCTTCCTGTATCACACTACCTGAATGCCCTAATGAAAAATTTGAATTAAATTCTAATTACATCAACCAATTACCAAAATTTCATGGATTTGAAAAAGAAGATGCTTAAAAGAATTTAATGAAGTTTGTAATATGATGAAAGTACCAAACATGACTATTGATGCAATTAAACTGAGGTATATGCCTTTTGCTTTAAAAGATAGTGCAAAAAGATGGTTATATAGTTTACAACCAAATTCAATTATCACATGGAATTAATTCTATTATGAATTTCTAGGAAAATACTATCCAATGCATGTCACAATTAAAAGGAAAAATTTAAATTTAAATTGTAGATAGAATCTAGGAGAACCTTTCTGGAAATATTTTGTAAGGTTTTGAGATCTCCTAGCTCAATGCCCACACCATGGAGTAGAGAGAGTGACCCAAATCTGAACTATTTATGAAGGGATTGATTATCACACAAAGACACTCTTAGAATCTTTGAGTCAAAATGGATTTCTAAACCAAGGAATAGATAATGCTTGGAAATTTTTAGAAGATCTGGCCAAAAGAACTGCCTAATGGGAGAGTGCTGCTGAAGTAAGTCAGGAACAAATTCCTACCCCTAAAGGAGTTCATGTTGTTGAACCACATATTGCTTTAGAGGCTAAGATAGCTAGCTTGATACATAAAATTGATAAGTTATAGCTTAAACAAAAGACTGAGCCTACCATGCCTAAATGTACAAGTTGTTTTGCCATAGGTCATGTTGAAGAAGACTATCTTATCTTAAATGACTCTGAAGATGTTAATGTTTTATTTTATAATCAATGTAACAACTCAAATTTCAATCCTACTTATAATCATAGGTGAAGGAACCATCCTAATTTTTCAAAGAAAAATCCAAGCCAACAACCACCTCAATCTGTAGGACAACCATTTATTAAACAAAATGTAATGAACAATAGTTCTTTAAATGTAAATCATAATCAACCTGTTCATGATCAGACTTTTGAGAAACAAATATCAAGCTTACTGCAAAAAGTAAATTCAACATTAAAATTGAATCCCCAAATTATTGGACATGATCAAGCTATTAAAAGAATTGAAACACAATTGAACCAAATATTGAATTCACTGAACCTAAGAAACAAAGGTCTTCTTCCAAGCCAATCTTTACAGAATCCCCATGTACCTGATGGGCATACAGCTCATGGAGGGGATGTGCAACACCACTCGACTTAAGCTAATGAGACTACAATTTGGTGGTGTCTGCTTATAAACCACCTAGTTTTCTTGTGAGCCATTACAAGTCCACAAGCTTAGCACTATAGGAGCACTGTTTTTATTTCTTTGTTTTGAGAAAATATCACCCTCTTTTCAACATATCTTATTGATGCATAGCACTGGTATTTAATTTCGACAGCATTACTCATGCATTTCAAATACTTTATCATACTGAGTTCAATGCATTATTTAGCATGCATCACATTCATATGTTTGATATGAATGAGAAATTTACTTTATTTTATAGTTGTTATAAATTTTTCTATTCATACTGAACTTTTCTATTTACATTGAGGACATTGGAAAGTTTAAGTATGTGGTGGAGGTTTATATTTCAGTTTTATGTTTCATTTCAATTTTATGTTTCATCAGTTTAAATAGTTTAAAAATGTTCAAAATTTTAAATTTTTCGCATCTTTTATATCTTTTATATTTTTATGTTTTTCTTGAGGACAAACCTTGAGGAATATGAGTTTCAAGTGTTGCTATTATAATTAATAAGAAGACCCTATTATACTAAAAGAGAATCTCAAGAGCTAATTCCAAATAACCTATTGCCCTTATATGAGATAGATTTTAGATTAACTTGTGCAAAGGGTTGAGTCTTCCTATTTCATTTGAATTTATGCCTTGTTCACCTAATTTTCTAAAGTGGATTCAATTTCTTTCTCTTTACCCTGTTTGAGTGGAGAGATAACCTATGTCGAGTGCCACCAAAAAAATAAATCATGATATGAAAATTTTCCATTCTGGTGTGCATTATATTGAGATATCTTCCAACTTTTCTGAGTTAGAGGTGATGTGAAGGAAGGTAGCAAGGGTTTGAGCTTTAATGCACCATGAAGTTCATTTGGGAATTAGATTATGAAGATATAAGGTGGTGAACTTAATTGACTATGAGTCATTTATTAGTTCTAGAAGTGCAATGCTATGTCATTTACTTTGTTTTTATATGTAGTTAAAAAAAAAGAAAAAAAAAAAGGATGGGAGTATTTCAATGTCAATATGAGTAGAAAAAGGGAAATATTTGAAGTCATTTGGGATGTGAGAATGAAGTGAAATGATACTATATCAACTAGTCAACATTCTTAGTGATGATATATTATTGTCTTATCCCTTGTCTACTAGCCAGAGCATTTTCCAATATCTTAGAAAGGATGGGAGTATCTCAAATTACCCTCTTTTATTGGTGAGATGTGTATGCCTACTTTAATGATTTAATTTCTGATTGAGAGTAGTGAGGGTGCGAATTCCTCTTGCTTGCACAAGACAGATGGTTCTTATGAAAAGGTGACTTTTTGTTCACATTTTAAATGAGTCTATTCGATATAAGGTCAAGGAGAGGGAGTGTTGTAAGACTAAGCCACCTCATCCCCCTGAAGTTGTTCTAGCAACAAGTGATTCAAACGATCCTTGGGTTGGTTTTGTTTCTCTCCTCTCTTCTTTTCTTTCTTTCTCTTATATCTTATTTCTTTTGTTTCTTTGGACTTTGTGGGTGTATCGACTGAAAACCCTCTGGAGACACAACTTCGCCACTAGGGTAACCTAGGGGTTTAAAGGCTTACTGCACCTACTAAGTGTAGTCGTGTTCCCTACGAAGGTGGCCTAGTATAGTTTTAGTTAGTTTTATTTAGTAGTCTTTATTACCTTCATAGCTTTTTTTAGTTTCATTTTAGTATTTTGCTAAGGGACTAGCAAAACTTAAGTATGGGGGATTTGTTCAGACTCAAAAGTGTGCATTTTATTGATATTAATTCATGTGTTTTAATGATTTTTATTTACATTTTGCATTGAATTATAATGATTACAAGGTTAATTATACTTTTGAGCAGTATGCACAATTATTCACTTTAATGATGCATGATACGTTTTGAGTCATTAATTATGTTTATGTTTATTACTTATTGAGAAAGGAATGAATGATTGACATTTGACACTTTAGGTTGCTAATAGAACGATTAATATGCTAAGAAAAACTCATGATTTATGCTTAAATGCAAGTCCAAGGGTTAAGCTGTTTACCCTCGTACAATTCTATGAACGTTAAGGGTTTACCTATGAACTTATGCAAGGATAAACTGGTCTACCCTCAAACCTGTACCCTGTTTGTTCTGTGTAATGAATTTTATTGATATTAAAGTAATTGCAATTACAGTTAATATTTAAATGTTATGAATTATTTCTCCTGTAATATGATGCATTTCACAAAAGGTATTTCTTAAGTATTTACAGGGAAATTCGATAACTGCAGGAATTACGTAACAAAGTTGAATTAAATATTAATTCAACTGCAACTCAACCATGAAGAACGTGGACGGACATGCTGAAGTAGTGGATTGCATGGGATGATCTCACATGTCCGGACGTGCACCACGCCCTTGTTAACTACCAGCTCGTAAACTGTCAATCCTCCCATCTATAAAATAGTCTCGTAGCCTTGGAACTAACCGCCCCCCCCCTCCTCTTCCTTCATCCACCATTTACAGAGCACTTTCCATCTTCTCCATCTTCCATCCTCCACCTACTCATCTCTTCCGAGAGGAAATTGACGACCTCCTCTTCTCCAACCATTCACGTAGTGTATTTGCTATTCTTTTCTCAACCTAAGCATATCCTTCCGAGACTCTTGGCACCGATTGCTTCCTCCTCTGCTCCTTGGTGTAATTGCGGATTGATGCCCCAAAATCTCACTACAAGGTCGAAAGGAAGGCCTACCAGATTGATAACCTAGTGGATAGGAAGTAAAGACAAAGAGAAGTTCCCAGCCTAAGCAAGTTTCAAAGTGAGGAATTACAGTGAAGCGTTAGGTGTTCTTTCCATTTTTATTTTCTTTATTTTACTTACCATTTTTACAACTACACTCAAATCTACAATCACACACTTTAACAACTTAGTTACGATAATTAGAATATGTTTTTATATTTGCTGTAATGTTGAATGTTGCATTCTTACTTTTACAAGTTGTTTGTATTGTATTGTGTTTCTTGCGTTGTATTGTGTGTTGTATTTTGAAATATATAAAAAGACCAAAAATATAATCATTCAACTCTTAGAAGTTTTAGCCAATTTGAATCGTGCTATTTTTCCATCTGAAACTGACAATTATTGCACAACCCACGAGTAAGTTCGAGGGTAGAGACGTTTACCCACGAGCTACCTTGAGAGTTAACTACTTCTTCTATGCAGAACGTTAAATTTTATGCAAACTAAAGTGTATAATGATAAAGTTTAAGAAGAATTAAATATTTGTAAGTAAAATCCTCTGGAAAGTGTAACACAATCAGTATTTAAAGACCATCCTAGCGGTTAATTGGAACAAGGCAACCGTGACATTGCTTATAAGATATTTAATCAATTGTTTCACTTAATTGAAGTCACCAATCCAGCTAAACACCAAGCAAAAACTAATCCCTATGGACAAACCCATACTTGCACACTAATTACATCTGAACCCGTGCACTTGCGGTGAATTAAAATATTTCGCACACAATTTATATAAGAATTGAATTACAAGTGTTGTGTCAGTGTAGAACACCGCTTCTGCAATGGCCATGTATTCCACCTCGGTGGTTGAGAGGGCAACCATGCCCTACAGCTTGGATCTCTAGCTCACAGCCGTACCTCCCATGGTAAATACATACCTTGAGGTCCTCCAGAACTTATCCATGTCTCCCCCCAGATCCGAGTCACAAAAATCTATCAACTCCGCTGACCCCTTCCGGTAACACAAATCAAACCTAGAGGTATCCCGTAGATACTGCAGTATCCACTTCCTGGCGTGCTAGTGCTCGACACCCAAATTGCTCATGAACTTGTTGACCATCCTAACGACATGCACATTGTCTGGCTAGGTGCATGTCTTGGCATACATGAGGCTGCCCATGGTAGCCACATATGGAATCCAGGTCATCTCCTCCCGTTCCCGCTTCGTGCTCGGTGATTGTGTTTTCAACAACTTGAAGTGGGCTCCTAGAGGAAGATTTGTCTTCCTCTCATTTGTGATGTTGAATCTCCTAAGTACTTTCTTCACATACTTCTCCTGATTCAACCTTAATGTATCGGCCTTCCTATGTCGGATGATCCACATCCCAAGGATCTGTTGGGCCTTGCCCGTGTCCTTCATGACGAACTTCTGGCTAAGTTGAGCCTTCAACTTCTGGCTACGTTGAGCCTTCAACTTCTAAATCTCCTCCATGCTAGAGCTCGCAATCAATATGTCATCTATGTCAATCAGTAGGATGACATAGCACTCATTCATCATCTTGATGTAATAGCAGTAGTTTGTATTACATCTATTGAAGCACACGGTACAGATGAAGCTATCGAATTTCTTGTACCACTGCCTCAACACCTACTTCAACCTATATAGACTTTTTTGTAATCTGCAGACCAGTCCAACTTTACTTTCAGTTTTCGCGTACCCATCCGACTGCTGCATGTAGATCTCCTCATCTAGATCACCATGAAGAAACACTATCTTCACATCCATTTGTTTTAGGAACAAATCCTCGGTTGCCACTATGCTTAGGATAGTCCTCACTGTGGTCATCTTGACTATCAGAGAAAACATCTCTGTGTAGTCAATGTCCTGAACCTGTTGGTACCCCTTGACAACAAGCTTGGCCTTGTATTTCTTATTATCGTCTATTTGTTCCTTTAGTTTGAACACCCACTTGTTGCCAAGTGCCTTCTTACCTTCTAGTAGTGGAGTTATTTGTCATGTCTGGTTCTTTTCTGGGGATTGCATCTCTTCCCTCATGGCTAACTCTCACTGGTCCACATCTTTCACTTCAACCGCCTTAGGGTAACTCCCTGGTTAACCATCATTTGTTAATGGTAGGTAATTGAAAGACGATGTATACTTGTCTGGAGGCCTAGAAACCCTTGTCAATCTTTTGGGTCCATGTGTAACCAACTGGCTCTCTTGCTTCGATTGCAGCTCCTCTTTAGCCAGTCGTTGGGTGACTCTACTCGGTTGTTGCTCGATTGATTCTACATCTGATTCTTCGATAGACCTGCCATTAGTCTCCTGGCTCTACTTTATCTATTCTATGGAAATTCAGTTGTCCCTTATCGGATTGTTGTCTTGCTTGTTCAAAACCCGTGAGGGGCCCCAACTTGCTTCATTCTACAGTCGACTCTGGTCTTCCAGTTGCCGCTCTTCTGTAGCTGGTTGCCGAGTGCTTCTACTTGGTTGCTGCTCGGTTGACTCCGCACTGCTGTGCTTGTAGACTGTACCCAATGAAGTAGCACTTCCTTAATTTTGGGTCCAGTTTATCCCTCTTGTCCTCACTGACATACTGATGTGATAAACACCTGAACACCCATAGATGAGATAGGCTAACCTCCTTCTCATTCCACAACTCTTCTGGTATCCGGACGTAAATTGGGATTGATGGCACCCGATTTATTAGGTATGCCATCATGCTAACAGCTTCTGCCTAGAAGGTCTTCAGGATCTCGACATGTAACATCATGCACCGAGCCCTCTCGTTCAGCATCCGGTTCATTCTCTTGGCAACCCCATTCTATTGCAGGGTTCTTCGTACCGTTCGAACTCTCCTAATGCTTTCTTTCTCATAGAAGTTGATGAACTCTCTGCTATCATACTCTCCACAGTTATCTGATCTAATGCACCAAACCTTTCTCCTTGTCTAATTCTCCATGTTTGCTTTCCACTTCCTAAAAGCTTGGAAAACCTCTGACTTATGCTTGAGAAAGTGCACCAAGACCTTTTGGGTACTGTCATCGATAAACATGATGTAGTATGAGGATCTGCCTAACGAGCTGACAGGTACTAGCCCCCACACATTTTTGTGAACCAATTTCAACTTACTTGGTCTTGGCTCATATGCTACCCTTGAGAAGTTGACTCTCTTCTGCTTCCAAAGATGCAGTTCTCACAACTCTCCAAACAAACTTCCTTTAGTTCTGGAATCCTTCCGCCAACTGCCAACATCTTTAGCCCCTTCTCACCCATGTGTCCCAATCGATAGTGCCACTGCTTAGACACCTCTGTGGCGGCTATTGCCACTATCGACCAAATTTTCGCCTCGCCTATCATGAGATATAGGGTTCTAGTCCTTTGGTCAGATGCTGCCACCTAGATACCCTTGGTCACCTTCCACTTGCCATTGCCAAACCCAACATGGTGACCCTCCTTGTCAAGCTAACTGATGGAAATCAGATTCTTGGCTAGATCTGGGACAAACCTCACCTCCTCAAGTTTCCACAATCCTTGCTTCATTTGGATTCAAACTTCACCTTGTCCTAGAACATCCAAACTTGAGTTGTTGGCCAAGTATACCTTCTACACAGGCATTTCACGGTAGTTGTACAACAACTTCCTCTGATACGTCATATGGAACGATGCTCCTGAATCCATCACTCATTTGTCAACTGGACTGTTGACACAACAAATCAAGGCATCTCCTGCTTCATCTACCAACGCGTTCACCCCGACTCCCCTGGTAGAGTACGCCCTCCTAGGTTTCGGACACTTCAACTAGAAGTGTCTGAACTTCTCGTAGTTCTAGCACTTGATTTCCGCATGGCTCTTGCTCTTGTTGCATGATTTCTACCAGTTGCCGAAACTCCGGCCCTTGGACTTGCAGCGTCCCCTACTCTCCACAATGAGCGATGATGTCGATGCCTCTCCGCTACTCTTCTGGTGGACATCCTCGTTCAACACCAGATTTGTTATTTGGCCCATGTCCAATCTTCCGTGCCCCAAGGAGTTACTCACGGAAGTCACCACGGTTGACCAGCTCGATGGTAGCGACGACAACAGGATCAACACCCAGACTTCATCGTCGAACATGATCTCTACTGAGTCCAATTGAGTCAGTATCGTGTTGAACTCATTCACATGGTCGGCCATCGATGTTCCCTCCCACATCTTCATATTGAAGAGTCTACGCATAAGGAATACCTTATTAGACACCGTCGGTTTCTCGTAGGTATTGGACATGACCTTCATGACGCCCACCGTTGTCGTTTCCTTGGCAATGTTGAATAGCACCTTCCTTGCCAATGACAACTGAAGTAACCCCAAAAATTTTCAATCTAAAAGCTCTCACTATTCCTATTCCATCTTCTCCAGCTTTCTTCCCGACAGTGCATGATTAAGATCTCTCTAGTACAAACTGTCTTCCATCTGCATCCTCTTGAAACCAAAATCTTTCCCATCAAACTTGGTGATGCTAAACTTCTGCTCCTCTGCCATCACAAGCTTCTTCTGGAATCTAGGTTATCTATCCACCTACTGGTTTTCGCCCTCCCTATTGGTCGTTTCCTGCTTTGGACACCCACCTGCTCCTAGCGGCACTCTACTCTGGACTCCACTCTGTTCAGCCAGTTTCCAACCTGCTCTACCCAGATGCTAGCTTCTCCACCTGAGACTACGTTCCTACTTCGTGTTCTCCAACAATGCTCTCTTCTCAACCTAGAAGCTCTAATACCAATTATTGGGAACAAACAATTCCCCATGACCTCATCACTGGTCACCTAGCACTCCTCAACTCATACATGTCCCGACAACGCATGTCTCCTCGGGTTGCTCACCAACAGAAGAACGCACACACTCTCTCTTGTAGTTTGTCGTTGGTGGAAGAACTGAAGGTGGAAGAAGAAGGAGGTGGTGACACGAGGATACACATGATTTGGTAAACTACCTACTCCACGAGGTGCTGGTGCTATCTTGCTCTTTGTGTCGCCAACAAGCTTCCTCGCAAATCTCGCTCACTTCACACAGACGCTCACTCACTTGTGCTGCTGATAGGCTTTCTTGCAAGAACATTCGTTCATGCTGTCACACACAAAATACAACACGTTACAACCCTATTTATATGGCACATGCGAAAACCCTAAACTCAATGTTACGAAGGACCCTCGAATTGATCGCCAATCAGCATCCGGAAGGACACATCTGGATGTCGGGACTTGCTTCCACCTGCGTGCCTACTCTGGCCACTCCTAGTCTCAAGCCAGTTTTCATAGAAGTGACCCGGTCACTAGAACTTCTGGGTCGACTTTCGGATGACTAGTCGGGTGAAGCTCCCACCATTTTGCTGATTGCGGCTCCCGCCTTCTTGTACCTTTATGTAGGTCCGTAGACTAAGCTCCTAGACTTAAGGCTGTAAACTTAAGCCGTAGACTTAAGGCTGTAAACTTAGGGTTTTTTGCACGTGCTCCTGGTCCTTTGCACATTTGGATATCTGATACACGATTGTTGGCCTATGACCTGATGTCCACATGCTCTTTGGCAAAAGCCCATCTTCACTTTGCAGTCTCAATACTTTGGCATCCGGATTCCTGTTACACGGTTGTCGACCTATGAACCAGATTCTGCTTGCTCCCTGGCGAAAGACTGTCTCCACACTCTGCAGCCTCAATAGTACTGCCCCCAGAAAATCATACTATTCTAGGAACAAAATGGGTGCTTAATTAGAAACAAAATTGATGAAACTAGTCATATAGTCAAGAATAAAGCTAGATTGGTTGCTCAAGGTTACAAGCAAGAGGAAGGAATTGATTATGATGAAACATTTGCTCCTATTGCAAAGCTTGAATCTATTCGTATATTATTAGCTTTTGCATGTTATATGAATTTTAAGTTACATCAAATGGATGTTAAAACAGCCTTCAAAACTTCCTGGTTTTGAAGATTCACAACATCCTGAGTATGTTTACAGGCTTAAGAAAGCTATTTATGGCCTTAAACAAGCACCTAGGTCTTGGTATGAGAGATTATCTAAATTTCTATTGGAAAAAGGATATTCCATGGGAAAGGTAGATCATACACTATTTATCAAGAGAACTAAAAATGATATTTTGGTAGTTCAAATATATGTTGTTGACATTATATTTAGATTAACAAATGAAAAATTAGTTGAATCATTTTCAAATGACATGACAAGTCAATTTGAAATGAGTATGATTGGAGAACTATCATTTTTTCTAGGTCTACAAATTAGGCAATTAGATGGGACCTTTATTTCTCAAGAAAAATATACTTAAGATTTGTTAAAGAGGTTTGGATTTGACAAAACTAAAAATAAAAATACATGTATGAGTACTATCACTAAGTTAGATATAGATAGTTTTGGAAAATTTGTAGATATAAAATAATATAGAAGTATAATTGGTTCATTACTTTATTTGACAGCTAGTCAACCAAATATTATGTTTAGTGTGTGTACTTATGCTAGATATCAATCTAATCCTAAGGAGTCACACCTATTAGCTGTTAAAAGAATTTTTAAGTATCTACAAGGAACCAAAGACTTTGGATTGTTTTATTCTAAATATAGTTCATTAGAACTAGTGGGCTTTAGTGATGCTGATTACGCAAGTTGTAAATCAGAAAGAAAAAGTACTAATGACACTTGTTAGTTACTAGGAACTTCTTTAGTTTCATGGTTTGGAAAAAAGCAAAATTTTGTAGTTTTATCTACAACAGAAGCTGAATATGTAGCTGTTGCACTTTGTTGTGCTCAAATCCTGTGGATCAGACAAACCTTAAAACATTTTAATCACACTTTTCTGTGATAGTAGCTTTGCAATTAATTTGTTAAAGAATCCTATTTTACATTTAAGAGTAAAACATATTGAAGTAAGACACCATTTTCTAAAGGATAATGTGATTAAAGGAAATATAAAGTTAAAGCATGTTCCTACATCTAAATAATTAGCTAACTTATTCACAAAACCCTTAGATGAAAATACATTTTCCATATTAAGATTAAATCTTGGTATATGTAGATTATCTGATGTTTAAATGTCCTACCCATATGTCTAAATGTCCTATCCATTATTCAAGTTTGATATGTTCTTAAATGTAAAATAAAATGGAAAAGAAAAAGAAAAAGAAAAAGAAAGTATTTCATATTTATGTTTTTCTCAATGTAATATATTTTCTTATATATATTTATATCACAAAAGAAAAATATAAAACTCTTTTGACTATGCTAAGAATCTTCACAAAAAGATGGGACTTATCAGTTTGATTCAGTACTTTAATACTACAACTGGTTACTTGATGAAGATTGTGTGAATGCATCTTTATGTCTTCATAGAGTGTGTTAAAACCCAGTAACCTTATTGGAGTTAATCAGTAAATCAGCTAATATAGTTTTTATATTGAATAATCTTTTTAAGTGCTGGTACAAATTTTCTATACAAAATGAAAAGTCTGTCAAACCTATTATACTTGAGCAATTAAGTCTGATAGGGTAGTTAACTTGATGCACTAAGTTTCTTAAAACCTAGCAACCTAAGATCAACTAATTTGGGATTGTTGACCCAAAGCTCATTACATGGGTGTAATAGAAAGTTTGGTATGAGATTATTTTGATTTTATGTTAAATGTGTTTTAAATACTAGCAAAATTAATGTCCTTAAAAGATATGCTGATACTAAAATTACTTCATTATTGTTTACTGTGTTAACTATTCGAATAAAGTATATTAAAAATCATTTGTCATTCTAAGTCTTGTGATCAAGGAATAGTATTTTCAAACTGTTTAAGAATGAGAATCTCCTACTTTGATGTTTTGATGATTAGTGTAGCCACTAGATTAAAAATATCGAAACTACTATTTAATTCATAATAGTATTTAACTATTTTGATTATGTTTTTAATTTTTTGCTTTTGAAAAGTTTTTTTAAAATAAAAAAAGGGAGTAGCTCTATACTAGGGGGAGCAAGCTATTTTCTAGGGGAAGGAACTCTTAATCTTTTAATTTTAGTTAATTTAAATAGAGTTCACTAATTAAAAATTTAGAACTTGAATAGGATCTAAGTACTTAAAAAGTATTAAATAATTTATAAAGATCCACAGTTCCATTTCTACCTTAGTGACCCTCTCAGTTTAAGTTGTTTTGTTTTGAAATTTAGGAGTGTCAATAAATTCCCAAAAACTTTTGGCATTTTAATGCTAGTCTCCTAAAGTTTTCGAAGTTTTAATGTCTTCACGTGAGATACATGTGAGAACTTAAGTTAAGGTATTGCTTAATAGATATAATCTTTTAGTCAAATCCGATTAGAGTTAGATCCGAGAACCTTAACTCTCAATCTCTTAGCATATAAGGATTAAATTCCCAAAATCCTCTACCCTAGCTTTTGAGTGCAACTTGCTCGTATGTAGAAGAAGAAGCTTGTCTCTCATGCTCACAACAAACAAAGCAATGGGTCACGAGAAGAAGGTTATTGAAGTTCCACCACTTCTCCTACGCACTTGGCAAGTAAAAATTGATAAAGTTGAGCAAAAGATAAAGCAACTGAAGTCAAGGTATGACTTCACTTCTAAGGTTTATGAGGTAGTTGTAGAGGAAGTCAAAAATGCTGAAAAAGAGAACTGGTTTTTAAGATTACGGTCACAAGGAGAACGATTGCATAATGTTAAGTGTGCAGAGTTGTATGTATTGAAATCATTTGCAAAATCAATGACCCCTCGCACGACTGAAACAATAGCAGTTGGAGAGTCTTCTAGGTCTACAAGAGTTAGTAGAAAAACAACTTCAGTTAAGAAGACTAAACCTTCTCAACCAACACTTTCAAGCTCAAAAAGATTCACACCCAAAAGTAGGGTTGAAGAATTTGAAGACTTGTTTCATGCAATCACTGCTAAGCAAACTACTGAAGTAGTTAGTTCTGACAACTCCACATCAGATAGCAGTGTTCATTCTGTAAATAATGATAATGATAATGAAGGCATGTTGATAGATAAAATCTTTATTACACCTTTTGAATTAAAATGTCTTCAAAGGATGGTCAGTAATTTTGAGAAACGAGAAGTTACTGTTGTTCAGTCTTCTCTTAATATTATAGACTCAATACCAACAAATAGGTCAAGTTTTTGTTAGGATCGAATGACTTCACTAGAGGGGGGTGAATAGTGAGACACCTAAAAATTAAATGTAAAAATAGAGTAAAATAGAAATTAAAATAGAGACACAAATTTTATAGTGGTTCACCCAAACTAGGGCTAGTCCACTCCCTAAGGTTGTCCCTTGAGAGTTTTCACTATCACTATGAGTGTTTTACAGGTTCACACACCAACATTTACACTTCTTTGCTTTTTCGGGCTTAGCAAAGAAAAACCTTTACAATATTTATTTTTAAGGCTCAACAAATAAACCTATTCATTGCAAACACACCCTATTTGCAATGCCTCACCACAGCTTGGTGAGTAAGCATTTGCAAACTTTGCAACACCAAGTGAAATTGAAAATTCAAGCATAAAAATACAAGCAATCTCACAAAGCACACACACAACAAGAGCACTGGAAAAAGCCATGAAAATTCCTTCAACAAAAGCACCCTTAGCTACTTCTTTTCTCCTTGCTCTATAGCCTTTTCATAAAGACTAAATTGCCAAAGATAACATATTTTCCATGTATTCTAGTCATATGCTAATTTGAGAATCTTCAATTTGAATTTTGAAAACTTGTCTTTCTTGCTTTTAAGTTTGCATATCTTTAATCCTTTGTCCCTATAAGAAAATCTTTAAAAAATCCATTAATTAAAGATTTATATGTTAATATATGCAAGGTATAATCAGTGTTGATTTCTTAATTTACAGGATTTTCTTTTCTAATGGATTTATTTCATTTTTGGAAACAATTTGAAATAAAAACCAAAATTCGGAATACCATTTTACAGAGAAATAGATATTCAAAAATTACAGGAGAGAAATTTCTAAGGCATATTGCAATAGAAAAATAATTAAGATAATCATTCGGATATCTGAATGATGTTCTGATTTTTTCTGAAGTCAATTCAGAATAATGTTTTGCTGAAAATGGTTATCTGTATTTGACCTGGGAGGGATTTCTAAGATTTATTGTATTACAGGGAAATTTGGATAACCATTCAGATATCTTAATCATGTTTCGAATTTTTTTGTCTACGGTATAAATTTTTTTAAGTGTAATTATTAAATATAATAACTATACGGCAAGCCGTAGACTCATGCCAATAACTTTACGGCTGATCGTAAGGCTTCAACCTTAACTTTACTGCTAGCCATTGAGCTTCAGAAAAGTTTAATTTCCAGTTGGAACTTCCATTTTCTAAGGCATGGATTTTTCGGTACCTCCATTTTTTCTAATCTTTTTAATTAACTCTCTGGCGGAACTTCCATTTTTATTAACTTGGATCGAGTAGAACTTCCTTTTTTATTAACTTTACTGTTAACAAAAAAGTCATGTGCTGACTTAAAAAAATCACGTGCCCATGTTAAAACTCTGAATATTGTTCATTAGTTTCCCAATTTTTTCAAACTTTTAACATTAAAACATTGATTCTCTAGATTGTTATAACGAATTTAAATTTGTTATACCATTTTTGTTCTGCTTATGTTATATTAGGTGTACTCTAAAAAATACCAAGTGCATAACTTAACCTAGTGATCAAACCTTTTGTGCAATAACTTCCCTCGTGTTTTAAGACAATAAATTATACTTAACATCATCAAAATATATCTTCCTTAACAATTTTGCTATGAATGATTTGTGTGTGAAACTAGTGCATAAAGACTATCCATCTTTTAGTTTGATTAATCAGAGAAACGATGTATCTGATTATGTTTCAACACATAAAAATGATAGGCTTAAAGTTTTTGCTAAAATGCAAAAATACTTTGATAGAAAAGAAAGTCTTCCAAGAATTTATATTCAATTGATGAATCAGTGGAAGCAAGAAGATGCTCTAGTGAGCATACAGTCACCTAAGGTTGCAGTATATAGAGGAAATGTTGAAGATGCTGAAGGTATATTTTCAATTCTTCTAGAAATAAGTAATACAAAGAAAGATAGTTTTGCTGGTGAACAAATGGCCACTTTGGAAGATTATTTAGTAAATCTGAAAGAACAATGGTTAGTTGCATTTGCTCACATGGAGGGATAGGAAACTATTTCTAAACAACCTGATAATCAAACTTTAGGTGATTATTTGCAAAGTTTGAAAAAGCAAAAAGTCACTGAAGTTGCTCATATTGAAACACAGGAATAGGTTGATGAAGTGTTACAGTCTTTAAAACAATAGCAACCAATTTCTGAGCAAGTTTCAATGTACATATTACAAAGGAAGCTCCTAAAATGTATATTCCTAGTGAGAATATTTATGAGCAGACAATTCCTCAAAATGTCTCACTTGATGAACTAATAGAGGAAACTCTTGATTTGCATGTTGCAGATGAACCTATAGATGAGCAACAAGAGGCATCTCTTGAGAATGATGAAGAGAACATGAGACTTGTAATCTATTAATTACAGATTGAGAATGTTAGAGATTTGCCAAGTTCTTCACATTTAGTTCCTGAGGAAGGTATCTCTTTAGATAATTTATTTTTTAGAAATCAAGAATGTCTTGATCGTTATAATCAATTTTTACATGATGAAATCATCTATGAAAGACCTACAAACTTTAGAGGCTTACAAGAGATTAGAGATCTCTTACAATTTCAAGGTCTTCTAGATATAATACCAACTACATGCAAATTAGATATTTTTCAAGAAGTGATAGCTACATTTTATGCTAATTTACATGTTGAGGACAACAAATTGTACAACATTGACAACAATGTTTTAGAGTTAACTCCTCAATTGGTATTTGACACATTAAAATTGAAAAATGAAGGTATTCAATTAATGAAAACATCTCTTTATTTGCTAAATTGGAACATCAGTTCATTAGCAAGAAACCCTCAATCACATGGTAAATTATAGTATTTGGATGAACTTAATGGCAAAGCTAAGTTCATTGCCAAAATTCTACAAGCAAAGATTTTTCAAAAGAAAGGACATTCAGAACATATTGACAGAAATTGTTTATATGCCACATATGCTGTAATGCAGAAAATACAGATTAATTGGTGCTCACTGCTCTTGAATTCCATATAGTATCGTCATTCTAAATTATTCCATGGAATTAGTCTTGTCAAGTTGATCAATGGCAATGGTTATGATGTTAATCAGTGTGTTGACCCCCATGCTTAAAATCTATTGGGCGGCTGAGTAAATCAACTGACCACCCACTAGCACGCCAGTATATAACCCAGCAACCGGTTCCCCTAGACTCCTCCTCGGTGAAGTTGCACTTCGCTGGTGTTGAAACCCGTGTTCAGCACCTATCAGGCGACCGGGTAAACCAACCAACCACCCACCAAGACGTCGGTATATCACCCGACAGTCGGTTCCCCCAAACTCCTGCTCAACAAAGTTGCACTTTGCTAGTGTTGAAAATCGTGTTCAACACTTATCGGGCGGCCGGGTAAATCATCCAGCCACCCACCGGCATGCCGATAAAATACCCCAGCGGCCGATCCCGAACTCTTCCACCAACATGCAGGTACACTCGTCAACACGCCCGCAGACGTCAGTGGAGAGAAAAAGGCCGACCATACAGAAGTTCGGCTAATACAAGACATGCAAAGGTGACAAGCTGGTACTCACGCGGAACACCGGCCCATCCTACTAGCCGCCCTCAAACATGGAGGGCATAGAAAGGGCAGGTACCTTCCAACCGCCCTGACCAGGGCATTTCGAGCAGACACTCCTGGCTCATCAGCTGGCCCATTACTAATAGCAAGGGATTAGTTTGGTAATCCCACCTAGGCCAACCATCCGCGTCTCAGAGATGTTTCATACTGAAGAATATGATGTCGTCACCACTCCTGTGGCAGGTCAATTCTTTCAGCTGCCACTGCAACTGATAGCCACCACTACTGCCGCCCCAATGCCGGACCTGTAGGGGCAACTACTTCAGAGGATGGCTGAACTGGAAGCGTCCTTCCGGAACATGAGGCTCGGCCCACCGGAACCCTCTTGTTCGTTCCAAAACCTCTATTTCTGTCCAGAAGCGATGCTCCCTCCCGACTTCAAGATGCCCGAATTGGTCAAATACAACGAGCACGGTGACCCCTGTGCACACCTCCGGGCTTACTACGAGGACATGGCAGCGTTGCAGCACGAGGAGAAGCTCCTCGTTCAATTGTTCCAGAAATCCTTCCAAGGGCCAGCACTATCGTGGTACATGTCTTTGGACTTAACGAAAATCTACACCTAGGAGCAGCTGGTGTACATGTTCCAAGAACAGTACGCATACAACTGGAACCTAGCACCCAAGTTGGAGGACCTCCGCAGCCTCTACCAACGTGAAAATGAGCCCTTCAGTAGCTACGTTGGCAGATGGAGGGCCCTGGCATCCCAAATCTGGGACAAGCCAGCTGAGAAAGATTCCTTGGACATGATTGTATAGGGTGCCCAACCATCACTGGTGGCACTCCTATACATTCAATCGTACACAACATTCTCCCAGCTGATCAAGGCCAGCAGCTGCCTGGAGGGGTTTCTGAAATCGGGAAGATTCTCGGCCCTCCCGTTTGGACCCAACACGGCAGGAAACGTCCGTCCCAAACCATCGGCAACAGGCAATAATGGGGGCAACAATTGCGGCTTCCGGAGGAACGACAACATGCGACCATCTCCAGTCACGGTCGTGGCAGCTGCGCCCCCACCATATCAACCGCAGTAAGTGTACGCTCCGGCCTAGGAGTATCGTCTGCCTGCCATCACCCCGACTCAGCAACAGGTCTACACAACCCGAGCGGCCCCAAATCAGTAGCCTTGGAGGCCAAGGGCTCCACCATCGGCAGCTGCACCAGAGCCATCGATGTCACGGCAATGGTAGGTAGTAGCCCCAAGATCCCCCCGTTGAAGGAACCAAGGGCAAAATGGGGGCCAAACGGGTGCGAACAAATAGCACCCCATCCAGCAGCAACCGTGGCAACCACGCCAACCGCCTACGCAGGTGTAGCAGCCGCACATAACGAAGTACACGCCGCTCTCGGAACCACTGAGCCAAGTGTTTCACAGGACGCAGGCGCTGCTCACACTCCCTCCTGTCAGACCACCCCCAGCTATTCTTCCCCCCTGGTACAACTCGTAGCAGTATTGCGCGTATCACCAATCTGCTGGCCACGCGACCGACCTCTGTCAGACGCTGAGACAGGCCATCCAGTGTCTCATCAACTCGAGAACCATTGAGCTTCAACAGCCTCTCGCATCTCCCGAGCCGAGCAAGCAGAATTTCCTGAACCATAGAACTCTCGGGTGAACACTATCCTCCCAGCTACCGATAACAGAAGACAGCATCCGCTTGAAGGATTCTGGTCGATGCAGCCGGTGTCCGCATATTCAACTAGACGCGAGCAAGGGACAAGGTGATCCCTCCCTTCAACATGACCATTGGAAGCCGGAACCACCTGGCTGAACCCGGTCAACCTCATTCACCTGGCCCACAACCTGCCAACGCTCGAGGAGCTCCGGCCGTACTACCAGCAACTCCAGTCCTCTATCTTCACGGTCCACAACCACTGAAGGAGGAGGAAGTCCTCACGACCTACACTACAACAAGGGCCATCCCTGTCTTCCGGATAACCCTTTATTCGGGTGGGGCCTTTGGTTACCTTGTCAGGGGTGTTAGGCGCAGGGACAGCCGTCCCAGCCCAACCCAACGTGATCCTCTACTCACCAGCCGCCTTAATTAGAGCGGCAATCCCTGCGGTGCCCTTAGTCCCCAAGGTCCCAGTGGCCAATCTCACTCCCTCAACCTACACTCTAGCCAGCGCAGTAGCTTCAACAGCTACAGCCCCAACACCACTCCCAGCATGTCTAGCAAGGTAGTTGTTCGCACCCTTGACCACACTGTTTGCTCCAGCTGCATCCACCTTTGAGCAACGTCAGGGCAAGGAGGCAGTCGTCTCTCCAACTTTCACCCCATTCCAACCAAAGCCGTCTGCATGCACGGCTATAACCAGGTCCGGCCAAGTATATCAACCGAAGTTGCGCCATGAGGGGACCTCCATCCCGAGTGTGCCAAGCCAACCGTCGACCGGCAGCCATCCGCTTGCTTCACCGGCAGTCGCCTCACTTACACCGGCTACTCACTCACTGCCACCCACAGACTTGTCAATCCAGTTGTAGGGGATACGGGCAGATATCTCATTGTGGGATCTACTCCAGTCATCCACCAAGCACCAGGAAACCCTCCTTAGGGCACTACAGGTGGCAAAACTGAACCAAGGCCTCGCTCCCGGAGCCATAGAGGGGATGGTGGCAATAGTGACAGCCCCGTCCTTCGTCTACTTCTCGGACTTGGACCTCTCACCAACTGGGACTGATCACAACCTATCCTTGTACATCCGAGTATAGCACAAGGACCTGTACATCCCCATGGTCATGATTGACGACGGATCAAGGCTAAACTTGTGCCCACTACAGGTCCTGCACAAGTTGGGGATCAAGGTAGAAGACTTGCTTCCCACAGACCGAGTAATGAGAGGGTTCGACGGCACTCTCCACGAAGCCAGAGGTGAGATTGTTCTTCCCCTCGTCATCAGACCGGCAACCTTCGATGTTCCGGTACACGTGGTGGACATCCCCCCAAGCTACAACCTCATTTTGGGCCGCCCTTTCCTCCACCAAAATTCCATTGTACCTTCCACCCTTCATAGGATGCTCAAATTCCTATGGAAGGGGGAAGTCATTGTTATACTGGCCGAAAAGTATAACGACCAAGATCAGTCGGTGTGATGGGCCAAGTCAGGAGCGTCGCCTTCTGTCGGCCACCAATCGCAATGTGCAGGAAGCCCGCTAGCTCTACCATGGCCTCACCAAATAATAGTTGGCTGGGAGGCCTTCACCCTGGGTAGATCATGCTCCGCATCTGCTGCCGGACCGTTGCCGCCCAATTCACTTGGCAGCCGGTTACCACCGCAAAAGTTGCGAAGTAAGTTGCCACACTCACCTCGTCCCAATGTCCCCCTTTTGGTAGGATGGTATTGTTCAGGACGAACGAGACAAGGTGGGCAATTGAGTTCAGGTCATGCGTCTTGACCACCCACTGATCTGACCAGGTATTCATTGCAACTGCCGCATTGATGTTGCCGATGCTCCAAGGTAGGCTCGACAGAGGAGCAAAAACATCCAACCTGGTAGAACGGAGGCCGAGCACCTCAAGTAGGAGTGCATCTTAAAGTGTGGCCGGACCTGTCCGGAAGCCGAGAACAAGTTGCGACTCCACCTCAGATAGGTTGGAATACATCTCAGTGACCAGGCCGGGGACAGTCTCCACCTGGCGGAAATTGCCAACGAATCGAAGCAGCCCCTGCATGGCGAACAGCCGCTCCACATCCAGCAGCCGGTCGAAGTTAGCTGGCCTGACGTACAAAACACATCTTCCTGTCTCGCCTTCAGTAGTCTCCTCAGCGTAACCGGCACCTGGGTAATGCCATGATAGGGCCAAGCGAATAGACTCCGCATCTAACCCCATGTCATCGAGCATCGCTGGTGGCAGGTTAGGAGACTCCAGGAGGAGTCGTTGCCTCCTGACCAACATCTTGCGGCACGTCCTCCGCTGCAAATCCTCGCAAGGAGCCTCCACCGACCCCTCGCCTTCCGTGCCTTCCTCAGGCAGAGAAGAACCAGATGCCCAAGGGTCCCCGCACCGCTCCGACAACCACCATCGGGAGATAGCATCGGTAGAGGTTGGGTCACACCCCCCGTCCATAAGCAGGTAAGACACCTACAACCAGATGGCCTCCACATGGTTGGGATAGGCAAGTTCTTCTGCCAATAGATCCCTAAGTGTCGGTGGTAGGGTCTCCAGCCACTGCCGCACTGGGTCCAGAGAGGTGGCAGCCATCCATTGGACATGCCCCATGACGTGTTTTTTCCTAGGCATCGGAAGAGGAAGAGGAGACAGGAAGAAAGCGAAACGGGAGGAAGGCGGAAAAGTGGACGAGATTGGGGAAACGGGGAAGAAGACGAACAGATAAGCAACGAAACTGGGAAGAAAGGAGCAGGGATTTCGCTACCGCCTGGAAAACTGAAGGAAGGACCCGAAAAACCCTAGCTCAAACTGCGAGTCACGCAAGGGGGTGAGAAATGCGGGTGCCCTCGCATCCCTTTTATAGGTAAAAATCGATGGGACGTGACATGAAAAGTGCCTGCATGTGACTACCCAGCCTGCTGGCATGCACAAGGTGGTTGCCGGTTAAGCAATCGTCCGAACCGAAAATCAAGGGGAGGTGATGTGACAACTTCCTACACTGACAACCGCATGAATTTCAGACTGCGGACATGACACGTGCCTACATGAGGTTAATACCCACTGGTTAATGGCTGGGAGAACTTTCCAGCTCACCACCCGGCCTGCCGGTACATCGAAGGCGTCTTCCGGTTAGAGAACCGAAAGTGTAAGTCCATCCCCTTTTATGGAATCTCCTGGTTAGGTAATCGGGAGTGTAAGCCCAACTCCCCCTAAGGCATCTTCTGGTTAGGCAACCAGAAGTGTAAGTCCACACCACCATGGTAGATCTTGGTTAAGATACTGGGAGTATAAGTCCGTGCTCACCCACATGAGGTGACGAGGAGCCCGTAGGCAGCTCTCAATGAATCCTTCGAGAGTATAAGACCAGCCATCACAATTCAGAGTGCATCCTCTCTGAACTTCTTAAGATTTCTCTTGACACACCTTCCAAGAAAGTCTATCTCACTCGTAATGAGCAGTGGATGTTCACAAAGTGTGAAGCCTCACGTTATCTGTCACCTACGCATGAAGGGTCATTCAACCCTAGGACATCGGTTTTCTTCCACCGAGGTCATACAACCTCGCCTAGGCAGGGGCATTCTGTTAACCCCCATGCTTAACATCTATCGGGCGGCCAGGTAAATCAATAGGCCACCCACCAGCACACCGGTATATCACCTGGCAGCCGGTTCCCCGAGACTCCTCCTCGGTGAAGTTGCACTTTGCTGGTGTTGAAACCCGTGTTCGGCACCTATCAGGCGACTGGGTAAATCAACCGACCACCCACCGGCACGCTGATATATCACCCAGCAGCTGGTTCCCCCAAACTCCTCCTCAGCAAAGTTGCACTTCACTGGTGTTGAAACCCGTGTTCAACATTTACTGAGCGGCCGGGTAAATCATCCGGCCACCCACCAACACGTCAGTAAAATAGCCCGACAGCCAATCCTGAACTCTTCCACCAACATGCAGGGTACACTTGTCAACACGCCCGCAGACGTCAATGGAGAGAAAATGGCTGACCATACGGAACTTCGGCTAATACAAGACATGCAAAGGCGGGAGTACCATTGTCCAGATTGGGGGGGGGGGAGCAAGGTAAGTGCCGTGAGGTTACGATGGCCATAGGCAAAGCTCAGTTAGACTTCTGGGGTAGAGTATACGGCCTCCGAATCAACAACCGGTGCACAATCCCAACTCTCCACCACGGCCTAATTCCCCTAGACCCGTGGCTACATTCCTAACGCACGTCGATCTCCCATACCCAACCGCCAGCCAACCAATCACGGTTGTCGACTAGACACCTGGGTAATAATTCAAATCCATTGGAAAGATATGGCAAGATTTAATTACTTAATTCCCGCAATCAATCCATCACGCGGATCACGGGATTAAACTGAAACATACGCGAAGCTTCCATCCCAGGATCACCCAAAATGGAAGGTAATTCCCAATATAAAGGGCCCTCCATTCCGTGCAAAGGGCCTTTTTTTCGACGTTCTGAAGAAGGAGGTTTTCTGACATTCTGAAGAGGGGTTCTTTCCAAGATTCTGAAGGCGTGATTCGGAGGGGAGCTGCTCGGAGCACTGACGTCCTCTTGCCACACCGGAGCAAGGACTTCCGACCATCGCCGGTGACTCCTTGTAGGTCAGCTCCCTCTTTCCCCTGCCATCATACTCCTAACCTAGCCTCTTTCCTTCGAACCCCGACCTTACTGGACCTTCCCCACGCAAAGGGAAAGGTTGGAGGACATGCCCGAGTATCATTCCTTTGGAAACGCTTCTGAAGGTACCGGCAGCCACCCTCCCTACCGGGTAAATCCACCTGGTACAGTCGACGTCAATTCAATCACGATTCCTTCATTGGGTCTTTTTATATGGGAACCTACATTTTCTTACGTGTTTTACGAATACATCGTCGAGTTTAGGAGAGGCATGAGTCCTTGACAACCCTGACCAAATGGGGCACATGAACTCTTGTCCCCAGTAGGAGAGGCAGAATATGACGTGGCCACCGTTACCCTTACCCGGTAGTCCAGTGTTCTAGCCGACTATCTCACCAGTCCTTCGGCTCTTCAATCGAACGGTCTGTAATGGTGACCGCCATGCCTTTCTCTCTCCCCTTTATCGCCAAATCCCATGTGAATCCTCGCATTGGTTGATCTTCAATTGCTTTTACCGGAAGGAATAAGAGTATTCCTCCTGATGCTTTGGAAAATCTTCTAGGATGAGGCCATGTTTGGCCAAGCTAACTGTTGTGGTTTTCCATTTTTAGAGCCAGAGAGAGGCTGGGATTACCTAGGTTGTCTGGGAGTGCCTAACACCTTCCCCAACAATACCTTGAGTCTCGTATCTAGTTCTCTCATTTTTCGCATAGTTTTACACGTTTTTATACCATTTCTATGGTTTTTACCATTTTGATAGCGGAAGGACACTTCCACATCATGTTTTCCTTATTTTCTACGCAAAAATAAGGTGGCGACTCCATTTAATGAGCCATCCGCCCCACGTAGCAATGCGCTCACACAATCACCTTTCCATTCTCTGTACCTCAGCCCATCCGCCGGCTCTACTGGCAAAACCCCATGGGCTTCCAGGTGATAGTCGGATGAAAGAGAGGGTACACAGTGGCTAGGAAAATCCTTCAAGACAAGATCATTTACAGAGGCAGAATTAGAGAAATTTATTCAAAGGCACCAGTTACTGTAATAGAGCATCCAACAAGTGAACAGCCACAAATCAACCCTTCGTCAATAGAAACCAATTTGTTATCTCTTGAAGAGATTGCATATTTTACACAATTAGGAGAACAAATAGGTTGACAAGTGGCACAATCCATGATTAGTACTGTTTAAAATCAGAGAAGAAATCTGTGAAAAACACTTGTAATTTTCTGATTACTTGTTGATGTAATGCTACTTTAAATGTTGAATTGTATTAAACTTTTGTTTGTATGCTTTACTTGTGAATATTGCTTGTTACAAACAATTGTTTCTTAACTGTTCAGTTTTATTATACATGTTTTATCTTATTTATCTATTCAATTAGAGTTGGAATTTTGCATTTTATTCTCTCTGAATTATTTTAGTTATTCTCTAACCCAAGTACTTTGTTGAATAATGACAAAAAGGGGGAGATATAATTGACAAATGATATATAATTGATAATTAATTATATAGATCGATTGTTATGACGATTTTGACCTATTCCCAAAATAGAACTTTTTGAAATATCATTCATTATTCTGATTTTCCCAGTTTCAGAAGCAACGCACGGACAAACTTTTTTAGAGCATAGTTTGGAATATCATTCATTATTCCGATTTTCTCAATTCCAAAGCAATGCGCGGATAGACTTTTTCAGAATATAGTTTGGAATACCATTCGTTATTCTGATTCTCCCTGTTTAAGTATATCTTTTGGTACAACGATTTTCCCCCCTCGAAGCAAAGTCAAACATCCCCACATCAGGTGTTCCCCTCAAGTCCACCGACGCCATGCCTCTAGGATAGAATGAGCATGGTCATGCTAGAAGGTGTAGTCTTCTATTAGTCAAGAAATTAGAAACTTGTAGGGGATGACAGGAATTAGGTGAGGAAAATCATGGAAATCGTAGAGGAGTAGGCCATAAAGGGAGGACCCTTGCAATCGCCCATGGGAGCCTGACTTTTCAAACCCCGTCCTTCTCTACAAACCAAGCGACTAAACTTGTAGAGGTGAACTCTTGCTTGTTGTGTAGCCACTGGTTCATACATGTTCCTACTCGTCGATGACTGCTCTTGGCCGTCAATCCTTGCTGGAAATAATCTGACAAGTGAGTCCCCTTTTTCCACTAATCAAAATGCAAGCTTCAATTCTTAATATTTTATCAGTTATGTCATCCAAAATTTTCCCATCATGCAAAGATCTCTTTCGTATTTTATCCATTATGCACCAATCTAACGTCAATGCTTAGGTTTTCTTTTAGTTCAAACCCTCATTCCTCTTTTGCTTGAATGATATTTACAGCATCCTTTTGCAATGTGTTCAGTTTTAGGTTAAATGTTTCTTAAATATTATTAGCATGAACACCTTCATCTTAAGTGCATCTAATTTTAACTTAAACATTAAAACCCCCAACAATCAAACCCTAAAATTGGCAACAATCAGCATCCTAAACCCAAAACAAACATGGAACCCAAATCAAACAACAATCCTAAGTAACATACTGGTTATCGAACAACTCTTTTTATTTTAATATCAAGTCCTAAAAATCCACCAATGTAACTCTTTAAAACAAGGTCAACCAAAACAACAAGCTAGAGTAAAACCTCTTTTCTTGCTTATTTTAGTTCAACTGACCCCATCTTTTTTATGCAACATTAAAATCCTAAGATCAAACTAAAGGTTCTTTTCTTGAAGCAAAAACCACATGGAAAATAACAGAGACCGATTTTAAAATAGGGTACATAGGGATGCCTAACACCTTCCCATATGAGTACCTTAGGTCCTTACCCAAAATCTTGAAAGCCCTAAACCTTTTACGCATTGACCAGACAGTTCATAAGACTTGCCTCAGGTTCTAATTTTCCCACTCTTGTTTTCCTAGTTTTCAGCATAAAAATTAGGTGGTGACTCCAAACCTTTGATTTTCTTAATTATCTTTGATTAGATAATTATGTCAATAGTTAGTTGTCAAAACCTAGGTCATTAGGAGTTGTATACTAGCTTTTTGTAATTTTAGATGCACATAGTAAGTTACAATAAGAAAATGATAGCATGCAAATTGAGATTGAAAAACTTAGAAAGGAAAATAGAGTTTTGATTGAAAAATAAAACAATACTACATGTATTTCTAAGCTTGAAAAGGAAAATAAATCTTTTGCATGAGACAATTAGTAGACTAGTAAAGGAAAGTAAAGATGAACTTGCCCTGAAAAGTATGACTTATTGTATTAATTGTGATTTCAAAGAAGAAAATAACATACTGAAAAATAAAATCAAACAATTATCAAGAAATGCATCTAGAGACATTGCATACGATAGAGAGTATATGCATAAGTGCACTCTTGCATATAGACCCTCATACAAGTTTGATAATATTTCATATTGTGGTGGATTTATTAGAAGAGTTTATAATGGTGATCATATATTTGTTCTAAAAAGAAATCAAAAGAAAATACGATTACCTATTAGGAATAAATTCAATATTTTGAGAACTAACTCTCAATGACCCAAGAAAATGTGGATACCAAAGTCCTTAATTTCTACATGATTTATTGGAAATGAGAAAGAGGAATGAAAAGTGAGTAAGGTATGAACATTTCTTTTATTGTATTGGCCTGCTATTTAGTGCAATAATAGAAATAAACTAGCATAGAAATTGTAATCTCTATGGTTTAACATATTATTAATATTTAGGAGGTGTGATGGCTCACATTTAGGGGGAGCTATTACACAAAAATAGATATTTAGATAGTTATGAGAATGATGTATTTAAATCATGATTGAAATCATTACAAGAAGTTGAGTCACAGAAATAATATTTATGATCTTGGATCCTATATAGGAAAAAGTTGATTTACTTTGATCTTATGATTATTGTGTTAAGGAGTTGATTAATAAGTTGATATATGCATATATTAATCTAAAAGAAATTGAAGGATATGATTTAGAGAAATTTTGGAAGATTTATAGGGATATTTGAATTTTTGATTTAAATTAAGAACAAAAATCCATAGATAACAACATTTAGGATATATGACGTAGGAGAGACCTAGAAATATATTGTTTGAATAATATTACCAGAAAAATATGTGAATTATTTTTAAAAAAAATTAGAAAATTCGGTACAACGAAATTCAAAATTTGTTGTAACGATTTATTGTAGGAAGTTCTTCGTTGTAAGCCGGTATAACATTTAGTGAATTGAGAATTTCATTATAATGAATTGACATTTCATTATAACTGGGAATTAAAAAAACATCTGAGACCTAGTTGAAATAGACTTTTCGATATAACGAAACTCTATTTTCGTTATAATGATTTTTAAGATGACCCACAAAAAGAAAGAGGAATGTTTTAACAAATTTATCATAGAATCGATTCAAGGAAAAATTTCATATGTGTAACAGTAAACGTTATAATGATTTTGAAAATCATTATAATGAATTTATTGTGAACCTACGTCTATCTAAGCCACACTTATATAAAGGATTGAAAGGGGGAAAACGCATCCCTTTCACTCATTCACCACACACCTTCACACCCAAGGTAGTTTCGTGTCCAAAGGCTGTTCATAAGGCACCATTTTTGAGGAAAACAAATTATTAGGGTAAGATTCAAACCAATTATCTTATTTTTAAGTAGATTTTTAACCTTTAACATGATTTTTTGACATTTTCGAAATAGGGTGTTGACCCCTTATACTTGGGGAAGGAGGCAGTAGGTATCGTGGTGAGTCAAGATCAAGCATTCAGTCTCACACGATTTGGATTCAAGTAATGTTACATTATGGAGTGACAACTTTCCCACCTCAGAAGGTCAAGCCGTCTTTTGGCAATATCAGCCAGAAGTCAGGCCTCTTAAGCGGAAGATTCATTAAGCCTTCCACCCCGAGTCTATCGCTTAACCATCCCACACCGATTGTATCATCTCACATATGGCAAATCTCCAAATAGTTGTTGCCCAGTCAATGGTTCCGTCTCCTAGACAGAACCTTTGCCATCGCCAATCCACTTCTACGGAAATACCATTTTTGCTAACGACCTTTTACGGCACTTCCATTTTTGCTCCATGGCCAACCATAGAGTAAAGGCTGTAATGTTATGGCCCACCACAGAGTAAAGACTGTAATGTTACAGCCCATTGTAGAGTAAAAGCCGTAGTGTTACAGCCAATCGTAGAATAAAATTTTACGACTTAGCCATCTGAGAAAGAGTCGGTCGCTAGGCCTATAGCGGCTACCACTAGTGATTCCCTAGTGGTGAGAGCGTGGCCCTCACTACTTCTGACGTGCCTTCCAGAAGTAGTACGATTGAGAGACCGAGTTCAAGATAAGAACAGAGGCCCAACAATAAGTGGGCGAGTTTTCGACCCATGTGGCAGGTGTCTAGCCTCGCCAGCAACTGGATACGCCCCCAGAGGTGCAAAAGTAATATCCAAGTAACTGACTCCACGAGTACAGATCTTCAGTCTTCCACAGTAGAAATGACAGAATTTCAATGAATAAAGCAGAATTCTATCCCTTTGCGCTGGTTATTTCAAGAATGCTTGGAAATTCAATGCATGAGGTCAATCCCTTAGCAGCTAACTGCACTAGTGCATGTCTTCAGATTTTTGCGATAGGAACGATGAAATTCCAATAAATAGAGTCGAATTCTACCCCATTACACTGGTCATTTTCAGAATGCATTAGGGATCACTACAGTGAGCTAGCAAACACTGATCTTCCATGGCAAATAGGGTGGAATTCTGGCCAGAAAGGTGGAATTCCAGCCTAGAGTGTTGGCATCTATCAATAATCTCAAAGGTCACGAGTCTAATTGTCGCCCAACCGACATAATACGTGCGACACTTGGCCTTCCAATGCTTGACGATCCAACTTCGTGAAATGTCGTGGCTTTAGCCTATAAATAGTCCTCCCTTTGCCACTAGGGAGGGGTTCGACTCTTTGATTTGCGGTGGCTGCTCGAGTGTCCAAGTGTCCCAGCACCTGACGTCGAGCACCTCTCCCATCTAGCTTCTGACATTCGTCTACAGCCAACCATCCACGCACGACGACATGCTAACTTGGACTCTAGACTAGCCTTCCTACAGGTTAGTCTTCCCCTCCAGTGGGAAAGGGGGAGACGACTCTTTCACTTTAAGTAACACTAACTCACCTAGTCATCTATGACTTCAACCAAAGGAATTTTCCCTTCTCTTGGGGATCACCTAGGATCCCCTCCTTCCCTCCTACCCTGCCTGTACGTTACTCAGGATAAGGAGGGATTTGCATTTTAATGTTTTCCATGGGTAAGGATATTTTCCTTACTATACCAGGCAAACACCTAGCCTGAGCGAAGCCTCGCTCCTTTACTTAGGACCATGCATGCTATGGATATCTTTTTCCTTCTAGTTGGCTTAGTTTACCTTTTTTTTACATGTATCGGTTTAAATGCATGGGTCTACACATTGTGGGATGAAACAGGGAACGAAATCTTTGGACATACTGGTTCCAGTTGGCCAACCGGCAAGGAGGCTGGTTGCCACCCCTATGCTAACTAAACTTAACTAGCACCTTTGGCGTGTCTCACTTCTTTTTGGCCATTTTCATTTCTCTCACACCCTTGTTCGATTATGTGACTAGCCTCACATGGATAGTTTTGTTTTGCCCTTTTATTGTGCAAGTGGAGGTCCGCAGGAGCTAGCGGATTCCCCTACATTTTCTTTTCTTTCTCCCCTTGTGCCACCTTAAGATGCCAGCTCATGCATCATGGCCTAGGTAAGCACCCCGAGATCTGACTTGATCTTGAGTCCTCGTGTAGCCCCTCTAATTGAAGACCAATGGTTCCAGAAGTATCCATCGAAACCCCAAAATGTTAATTCCTAGAGGCGAGACCCCTTTTGCGTTTTCTCATTTATTTAGCATGATGCCTGGGGGTGGTGTAAATCACGTTTCCCCCCCTTGTTTTATTTATTCATTTTTCTCCCGATTGATCTCACTAGTTTTTGACTTCCTCCATGGCCAAAACACTGAAGACGAGTCTCGATTTTCTATTCCTGGTAGTCCTTTTATAAGTTGTTGAGAGGCTGGATTTTATCCGGGCTAGTTAGGGGTGCCTAATCCCTTCCCCACCAACACCCAAAGCTCATTATCCAGTCTTTTTGACAACAGACGCCCTTATACTTATTTCTTACTCTTTTATTTGGGATCTTGTCTTTGCTGTGAAAGGTCTTCCTTTCATCAAGTTTCCTTGTCTTTTCCTTCAAAACAAGGTGGCGACTCCGTATAACAAGCCATCCACCCCACTTAGCGATGCGCTAATACATTTGCCTTTCCATTCTCTATACCTCAGCCCATCCGCCGGCTCTGCCGACAAAACCTCATGGGCTTCCAGGTGATAGTCAAATGAAAGAGAGAGTAAAGAAAATTGGTGACTCCGCTGGGGAGACGTCTAAGACTTGTGGCTCTAACTCTCTTCTTTTAACGGCTTTAGTTAAGATTTTCCTTGCATTTGATCAATTTTTCAACATCGATTTCACTGTTTGGATTGGCTTACCCTCTAACCTTCCTACAGCACACTGGCTCCTATCCTTACTCGCACATAGTCGAAAGCGATAGCAGCCAATAGCACTTCATCTCCCGCAACTTCACCAGTCATAGCACCATCGGTTTCTATCCCGATTTCCACGGCTTTCACCCTACCATCGCAAGTACTCACATGCCCTTGCCTCTTGAATCTATTCACGGGGCCGTTGGGGATGCCCAATTGGGCAACTACCCAACACCCTGCCATTCCAACTGCACTACCTATACCTGCCAGGCCTGAGCGATTCGAGCACGATTTGCCCTCCCAGCAATCAACCAACAATCCTACCCCAGACAATCAAACTGGTGATGTAGGAGTGACTTCCGTGCCCAATCTAGAGTTTAATCGGATAGTTCGAACTCAACTACCAGCCCCTTTGCAATTTCTAAGGGCAAGTTACTTCGACACGCAACAGTTCCCTTTGGGTGCAACGAGCCTACAAGGAGAGTATGACGTCGTTACATCTCCTTAGGCGAGTCATCTTACCCCAGGGGTTTCAATCAACAGGGCCTGAACTTTCAGCAACAGTTGGCACCTCCGATGATCCGCGCCCCCACCCAGGTGAGAGAACTGCAACAGAGGGTGGCAGAACTTGAAACCTTCATCCAGGGATTGAGAACTGGCCAACTAGAATAGTCTTTCTCCTTCCAGAGTCTTTGCACTTTTCCAAAGGCTATGCTCCCCCTAGACTTCCGAATGCCCAAGCTTGTCAAGTATAACAGGCAGGGCGATCCACAAGCTCATCTTCGGGCCTATTGTGGAGACATGGCCCCCTTGCAATATGATGACAAGCTTCTACTTTGTCTCTTTTAGAAGTCACTAGTCGGGCCAGCTTTAACTTGGTATATGTCACTAGATTTGCCAAAAATCCATACTTGGGATCAGCTGGCCTCGATGTCTCAAGAGCAGTACACGTATAGCTTGGATTTGGCCCCCAAGTTAGAGGATCTTAGGAGTCTCTGGCAGTGAGATAATGAATCCTTCAGTTGTTATGTTTGCAAGTGGAGGGCTTAACATCCTAGATATGGGACAAACTCTTCAAAGAAGAATCAATAGAGCTAATAATCAAGAGCGCTTAGCCAGCACTTATGGCATTCCTATCAATGCATACCTTCAACACTTTCACCCAACTCGTCAAAGCCGGGAGTCGCTTTGAATCAAAGTTGAGGTCTGAAAGGTTTGTGGCCCATTGGGAGGAATAGCCACCCCCAAACCCTTTAATGTTGGTAGTGGGGTAAACAACCAAAACCAAAAGACAGAGTCCAGAAAGGCTCCGGTAGCAATAGTGGCACCTCTGCCACCCTTCAGCCTCAGCAGGTCTATGCACCTGTTCCGATATACCAGGCTCCGACAATCCAGCCCATACAATAGCTGGTATATCTGCCTCAGTCGACCTAAATGCAACAACCCTGGAGGCCAAGAGCGCAACCACCGCATGTGGTAGCCCGGCCACCCCTTCCGCACCAACCAGCACTACCTATTCAACGGAAAAATTATCGATAGGGCCAGAATAAAAACCAATAACGACAGCTAGTGCCGTAGCAATCACAATATCAACCAGGGCCAGCACGACCGGTGGCTCCACGATAGTACACCCTGCTGACAAAATCGCTAAGTCAGGCATTCATCAAGGTACGATCTTTTTTAACTTTGCCAGTCGTTAAGCCACCACCTGCTGTTTTTCCGACATGGTATGACACGCATTTATATTGCAAGTACCAAAGAACCGCCGGCCATGCTACTGACCAATGCAAGTCCCTAAGAGATGCTATCCAACGCCTTATTGATTCGAGCACGGTGGAGCTGCATCTCCCCACCCAGCAACAGTAGACTCAACCACTATTCCCGGACCATGGTGCCCAATCGACAATCAACACCATTTTGTCATCCTCTAGACCAAGACAACTTTAGCTAGTAAATCTCATTAGACAAGTTCCAGCTTAGAAATCTCGGCCCACCTGTCAACTCAACCCGATCGATCTAAATCAACCGGCCAACAATCTGCCAACCAAGGCCGAGCTCCGCCCCTATCATCGGCAGGTGGCCACCTCAATGCTCATAGTAACAACTAACAGCCATAGGAGGAGGAGGGTGACACGATCAACACCACCTCATGTTGTTGGTCCAACATCGCCAAGGCCTATCCTTCACATAGTTTTTCCGACCACGGTCACCAAGGGGTGCGGTAGGGATTTAATTCTTCAAGATCTTGTTTCAATAAAGTTGGTATTGCATGAGATTCCTTCTCGGCAATACACAGTAGTTGCCCCTCTACAGCCGTCTTCTGGGCAATCAGTGTCCATTTTTCCCAAGCCCATTTTATATTCCCCTGCTACTAAACCGTCGGCTCCAATATAGCAACTAACAGTGCCAGAACCTTCTATGGTGGCCCCTGCCCACAACTCCACGTCATCACGGATGAAGTGGTAGCTCAAGGGGAAATAGATAGCGAAGGGCCCTTCTTCTTCCAAACCACCACCCTAGAAATGTTCAGCCATAACAAGGTTAGGGAAAATTTATCGACTCAAAAAAATAGCACCATTGATAGCTACCCCCCATCCGCGGTAGTGCAGACGTCTACCTCGGTGCAGCAGCCAGTAATCGCCCATTCACCCTCGCCATCTAATTTGACTGAACAGCTAAAGAAGGTGAAGGCAAATATCTCACTTTGAGATCTCATCAAGACCTCCACTGAACATAGAGAGGCCTTCCTCAAAGCCTTCCAATCAACAAGGGTAACTCCTCAATTGGCGCTAGCGGCCATAGATGCGATGGTGGCATCAGTCACCTCTCCCACCTATCTTTACTTCTCGAAGCTAGATCTGTCACCAGCCGGCACAAATCACAACATGTCGCTTTGCATAATGGTCCAGTATAGGGATTTACGCATCCCAATGGTTATGATTGATGATAGGTCCATGCTCAATCTGTGTCAGTTACAAGTGGCGCGCAAGATAGGGTTGGACGAGGACAATCTCCTCCAATCAAACAAATGGATGAGGGGGTTTAACGAGTCACTCCACAAAACCAAAGGGATGATCACCCTACCACTTCAGGTTGGCCCGACAACCTTTGACATCTTATTGCACATCGTGGATATCCCGGTGTCGTACAACATGATTTTGGGGCACCCCTAGCTGAATGAGAATCAAATCATCCCGTCGACCTTGCACCAAATGTTGAAGTTTTTCTAGAAAGGGGAAATAGTGGTGGTCCTAGCAAAGGATTATTATGATCCAGACCCATCTATAGCTGCGATCGAACCATCGGCATCCACCAAGGGGTAGACATGTACCATTCCTCCCAACGAAGAATACGCCCAGCATTCGATGACTTTAGATTATCTGGCTCGAAGGATGCAACCATTAACCGAGAAACAGACGGTCAAGGAGTCTATCCCAGAGGATGGGCTTTTCGAGTTATTCAAGATGGAATTGCCAAAAGACGAGTCGACATCCAGCTCCCGACAGCTGGATGGCTCAGGAGCACCAACTACTGCCAAGTCGTAGTGGTATGTGCAAGCTCAGGGGTCAATCAAGTATGATCCCTCCTCTCATCCCCTTATTTAGTTTTCACTAACCCCCACCTAATGGCCTAGGTGGGAAAATAGTAGGTTTGCAGGCCATAGGGCAAACCTAATAAGCTCCGAGATAAGCAACACTCAAGGCTCGGATGCGAGAATGAGGGCTTGGCAACTTGCTCAAGTATGCCACCCAGACAACGGAATTCTGAACTTGTCCTGTTGGAGAACAATATACCGTCTAGGGCCCAGCACCCTTTAGAGGATTACCAACTCGGGGGTTCGAATGACAAGGGTCGGAGCCCTTCCTCTCCTTTCAACACAAGGGGCATTGCCCCTCTTGCCTTCATCTGTCCAACAAGGCGTCCTTGACTCAAGTATCCAACAATTGGATTCATCTTCGGACGTCCAGACCAATTTTGACTAGTTGCTGATGTGCAAGTTCGGTAAGTCAGACTTCTTAGGTCACTACCAGATTTGTAGTTCAGCTGAGCAAGGCCTCCATGTCCTCTAGATGGGTCAAGTTGAAGATAGCATTTCTTCCTTCCTACCAAAGGACCTAGCATATGAAGATGAACTCCCCAACCAAGAATAGCGATAGTTCGACCAAGCACCGGTTGATCCCTGGGCACAAGTTCCAGGATCCATAGGAGCTTCTTGCACAGATGGCATGGAAGTTGTAAACCTGGGCTCCGAATTAGTCCGGAAGGAGGTTAAAATCAGCCGACTCCTCCCAGAAGAACACCAGAAACCATTGATTAAGCTATTACAAGAGTTTGTGGAGGTCTTCGCATGGGGGTATGAAGACATGCTAGGTCTGGATGAGCAAGTTGTAGTTCATCGACTCCCCCTTAAGCCAGGAGTCAATCCTATCAAATAGAAGTCTAAACGCATGAGGTAGGAATGGGCAAAGAAATTGAAGGATGAGGTCCAGAAGTAGCTCAACGTGAATTTCCTCCAACTGGTCTTCTATCCGAAGTGGGTGGCCAATATGGTGCCTATGCCTAAGAAAAATGATCAGGTACGCATGTACATAGATTATAGGAACCTCAACAAAGCAAGTCTCAAAGATGACTTCCCCTTGCCCCACATAGACACCCTGGTGGATCATGTGGCCAAGCATAAAATTTATTCATTCATGGATGGGTTTTCAAGGTATAATTAGATCCTAATGGTTGAGGAAGATAAAGAGAAAACTGCCTTTACAACCCCTTAGGGAATCTTTTGTTATAGAGTGATGTCGTTCAGGTTAAGGAATGCAGGAGCAACCTACCAACGGGCCATGACCACCCTTTTCCATGATTTGATGCATAGAGAAGTCTAGGTCTATGTGGACGATATGGTGGTGAAGGCTAAATCCTATGATCAACACCTCGTACACCTGAGTAAGTTGTTTGTTCGGTTACAAAAGTATAAGCTTAGACTCAATCCCTCCAAGTCCACTTTTGGAGCCTCGTCCAGCAAGCTCTTCGGGTTTATCGTCAGTAAACAGGTGATCGAAGTAGATCCAAACAAGGCAAATGTGATCTTAGAGATGCCACCACCACAAAGTAAGTAGGAAGTTAGGAATTTGTTGGGTAGATTGTAGTACATGGGCAGGTTCATTTCAAAGTTGACACCTACTTCCGAGCCATTGCTGAAGTTGTTGAAGAAAAATGCAGTCTTTAAATGGTCAGACTATTATCAACAAGCCTTCAACCAGATTAAGATGTAGTTGGCCAAGCTGCCCGTCCTAGTGCCACCCTCTCCAGGCCAGCCTTTGTTCCTTTACCTCTCGGTCTCCCCTACAGCAATGAGTGCAATCTTGGGACAACATGATCCCACGGGGAGGGTAGAACAGGCAATTTATTACGTCAGTAAGAAATTCATAGAGGTGGAGGAGAGGTACACATTGATCGAAAAGTATTGTCTCTCCTTAGTCTGGATTGTGAAAAAATTAAGGCATTACTTGATCGTCTATCTAGTCTTGCTACTTAGTAGACACGACCCTATCCAGTACTTATTTGAACAATCGGCATTGGTGGGTAGGTGTGTGAAGTGGCAACTATTGTTGGCCGAATTCGACATCAAATACGTTTCACAAAAGTCCATGAAAACCCAGGCTGTAGCAGATCAACTAGCAGAAAACCCTTTGCCTCATCATAAGTTCTTAGGGTACTCTTTTCCAGATGAACTAGTATTCGGTATCGAATTGCCGAATGGTGATCCGAAATCCACCAGCTCCCACTACCTGTTTTTCGACGGTTCCATCAATAGGAAGGGGATTGGAGTTGGAATTGTTCTTATGGATCCTCAAGCACAGATGTTGCCAGTGTCCCGAAGGTTTCTTTTTGAATGCACACACAATGAGGTGGAATACGAAGCCTGCATCCTGGGGTTGCGTTCGGCACTGGATCGGCAAATCACCCATCTTCGAGTTTATGGCGACGCCATGCTAGTGATCTATCAAACCCTTAATCAATGGAAAACCAGAGATCCTAAGCTGCAGCCATACCAGGAATTGACGTTAAATCTAACAACTCAATTTCAATCCATCCACTTCCAACACATCGGTCGCAGGTATAACACCTACGCGGACGCTTTAGCCATGTTGGCACCATGGGTAGACATGTCAGAATCAAACGATCTCTTGCTAGAAGTAAGCACCCTCACAAGACTTGCTCACAATAACCCTCCGTTGCCGCTAATGACCAGAACCCCAACAACATACAAGAGGTCTCTGAGGCAAAACCCTTTGAAGACAGCCAAGCTTCGCCACATACAGAGGAACCTTGGTTTCGAGATATCCAAGTGTTCATAGAAATCGAAGATTTCTCGTTGGAAGCCACCACACGAGATCGACGTACTCTCACCCAATTGGCAACTAGATATGTCATGGGTGGAGGGGTCCTTTATAAATGATCTTACAACCAGACCTTACTAAGGTGTGTGGACCAAGCCGAGTCATGCACTCTTCTGAAGGAGTTGCACGCTAGTCAGTGTGGGCCTTATATGAACGATATACTCCTTGCAAAGAAAATTATGCTTCAAGGATATTTTTGGAGCACTATGGAGGCGAACTGCATTACTTATGTCAGGAAATGTCACAGATGCCAAGTCCATGGGAACTTAATCTATAGTCCCACAAGGGAACTTTATAATATGGCATCTCCCTGGCCTTTCTCTATGTGGGCTCTCGATGTAGTGGGAGAAATTAAACCAACAGCATCCAATGGTCACGTTATATATTGGTGGCCATTGATTATTTTACTAAATGGGTGGAGGCGGCATCCTTCAAGAAAGTAACAACCCAAGCTACCCTCAAGTTTATCAAAAATCACATCATGACAAGATATGGGGTCCCTTGTGAAGTTGTGACAAACAATGGGGCCAACTTTGTGGCTAAGCAAATTACGGATTATCTCTAGCAGTGTAACACCAAAAATCTACGATCATCCCCCTACCAGCCTCAGATGAATGGTGTGGTGGAAGCTGCCAACAAAACTCTTGTCAAGATCCTAAAAAAAATGGTTCAGATGCACAGAGACAGGCATCACCACCTACTATATGCACTTTGCACCTACCGGAAATCACTCCAAACCTCCACGAGGGAGACTCCTTTTTCACTGGTTTATGGCATGGAGGCAATCCTCCCCATCGAGATGGAGCTGCCATCTCTCAGGATCCTTAAAGAAGTGGTGAACTCCAACGAAGATTGGGCAGAATCCTTATTTTTACAACTAAACCTATTAGACGAGCATAGGCTACATCACGCCCAATGTTATCAACATAAAATGGCCAAGGCACACTGGAAGAAGGTCTGACCTTGATCATTCCAACCAGGAGATCTTGTTCTTAAGGCTATCCATGCTACAGGCTCCACAAGTAAATTCCATCCTAATTGGTAGAGACCTTATGTCGTGCGATAGGTTCTTACTAGTGGAGCAACGTACCTCTTCGATGAAAGCTCGCAGGAGGAATTCAGTCTGATAAATATTTCTTACCTCAAGAAATTCTATGTCTGATTAATGACAAGCTTTGGCTTCTCTTCTTAACTAAGTGTAAGTCCAATTCCCTTCGAATGTCAGACGTATCATTTTCAACATCTACCCTCCTACTTCCCTCAAGCAGGTCGAAGTATTCGTCTTAAACATCGGGTTCCGCCCCTAAAAACCAAAACCCCTTTTTGCATTTACGTATCTTCAAACATACATGGCACATAGTATTGCACATCCTTATTGCATATTAGACATATGCTTGTTGTTCCTCGTATCACTCTCCTTTAGCACTACTTGCAGGTTTTGGGATGTTTCAAACAAGGTGACATTATCATTTTGCCTGAATGTCAACTTCAGCAGTACCCCCCTCTTCCAGCCACAACATCCACTGCTCACACCCCATCTTTCGGCCTCGATCCATGGAAGATGGTCTGGTTTGACCGCCTGCCTTGGATATCTTCTCCGATAAGCAAGCTAGTCAAAGTTTCAAAGGGTACTATCCATATTCCTATGAGAAGACCTCCTTGGAGTGATACCACCACAATAGGGCTACCATCAAACAGCCCTCATCATCTTATCATTTTCCCTGAATGATGACAAGATCAAGCCAGAGTCGAGAATCCAGGTTCGTCAAGATCCCCATAAGTCTTACTGATCTTGAGCATTTTCCACCCCCAATGGGAGATATCCTTTCTCCATAGGTGAGCACCCTTCCCTTTATTTTTTTTACCTAACTCGAGAGCCACCCGCAATAAGAGAAACATTTCCAACAATTTTCTCTTTAGGTGAGGAAACCCCCTAGGATTGTGATATGACATTTTCAATATTCATAGCTTGCTAACAGCAAATGGGGAGGGTTTTCGTTTTCCTTCTTATGGAAAATCATAGTAAACATAAAAAAAAGGAAGCAATGGAAAGGGAAGGACACACACACACAAAAAGAGGCAAGGAAAATGAGCAAAAAAAAAAAAAAAAAAGGAAACAAAAAAAGAGGAAAAGGCAAAAGTCACCAAAAAAAATAGAAAAAGAAGGAAGACAAAGTTCTTCCTCCATTTTACATCCACAAATCGGATGTCGTGTACTTGGGTAAGGGTAGTCTAGGACCATCTAGCTAGGGGCAAGCTTGGTCTAATGTGATGCATCTCTATCTAGGTCATCCCCTTTTTCAAGGTTTGGCATCCCATCTAAGTCTGCCAATCTCAATTTCTGAGGTAATAATCCTGGACTCTAACTTTTATTATTATTTTCCCTTGTGTGATGGTGAGAATGGATCACTTAATTTATGGGCAGATCAACAACCACACATTTTATCCTCGGGTTTTGTTTCTGTTTATCTTAGGGTAGATTTTGTTTGGACAAGGGGCATTGCCCCCATTCTTTTTGTTCAAACTCTTTTCTATGAGGTGAGCCACCCACATTCCTCACAAGATGGGATAGCACCCGATGAATAGAGACAGGCGTCGCGTTGGAGAAGTGTCAGGCAGGTACACCTTTAACACCCATTAATTCATCCCTCAATCCCAATGTTTTGCGCAACCATCACGTTTCATGATTCGTTACCTAGCCCTCCTTGGTCAAGATTCAATTCCTGACCTTCGCAAGTGCAACAACGACGAAAGATGAAGAAACAACAATTTCATTCTGATTATTTGTGCATTTATACATACATGCCTAGTTAATCTTTACTAGAACCCGAAGATCTTTCTATGGTTCTTTTCCCTCTTATCTAACGTTGTCTGCCTAGCCGTGCTATAAGATAGAATGGGCTTGGCATCCCGATAAAGCTCGCCATTACATATTCTATCATTCATGCTAATAGTTCAGATGGCCAGCATATGCTTTGGTTTCCAGCTCATACAGTTGGATCCCCATTTTGCAAATCAGCTAAAGGTAGTCTAGGCCATTGACCTATCTAGTTTAGTTTTGTAGGCAAAGTTTGATGGACTGATGTCCCAATATAGAAGACTTAAGCTCATGAGAGGTCATCGTGGAAGTACCTCACTATGGTGTACTTTTACTTCCACTGATTTTCGAGAGCTTCCAGTCCTTCATGGCCGGTTACCAACCCAAGTGCCTAGAGAATACACTTAGCTAAAGGTACGTATACATTCAGACATTCAAAACAAAAGAAGCAAAAAAAGAGGGGCACATCCCTTTAATGTTACTGTGTAAAGATGTATAAATTGTCTAAGTGTTCAAAAAAAAAAAAAAGGGTAATAACAAAGGGCGTGGATCATTGCCTTTTCTCCCATCACTCTCCTCACCGAGCTTCCTATGCAGCCTCCCTAGCCTCCATGCGTGCTAGGAGACGTAAGGTTTGCTCTTGTACATTTGCCCTCTCCTACCACTCTTCTCCTTGAGCGTCGCATGTAGCTTCTCTAGCTTCCACGTGCTCCAAGAGATGAAGGGTCTATTCTTGTACACCCAAAATTTGGGACATCATTTTCCTCCAAAGCTCGAAAGTGGGAGAGCTGACTTCCGACACAAAACTCCACGATGGGCCGACTTCAAGCATAAAATCCTGGCTCCCATAGGGGATGGGCGAAACGGCAGGCTGAGAGCTAGTACCAGCTTGCGTTTCCGAAGCCACAGCAGTTGTTGTATTGTGTCTTGAATTGTAATTATAAATGTAACTAGTATAAGGGGCATTTTGGTCTTTGTACCCTCATGGAATACCCAAGCACTATAAAAGCTTGGCTAGGGTTTTCCAAAGGGCATGTTGAGAGATTTATAATCCTAGCCTCCACGAAAGAAGCTCCCTCCCTCTCCATCCATGGACTAGCCCCAAGTTGGGGTGAATCACGTAAAATTCTATGTGCTTTTCCTTGTGTGTGCTTAGCGATCCTCTTCCTTCCACCATTCTCTTCTCCTTGCTCACTCCTCCATTCGATTTCCCCTGTACTTTCTTGGTTACCACGCATAACAAGTGGTACCAGAGCTTGCTAGAGGACGTGGCCTTGAATTAGGGTTTGTTTCTTTGTAGTGGAAAAGAAGGTGATCTTTGAGTTTCCCTTTGGACGAAGCAGCCGAAGCCGATTTGTCCACGAAGCAGCCATCAGTGCGCAGGAATCGCCTGCAAAGTAGCCATCCACGCTCGGATCTGCCCGTGTGTAGCCATCCGGCACACAGATCTGCCTGCACGTAGTCGTTCGCAGCTGTCTCTTCCGCACGCATAGCTGTTTGCGCGCAGTCCTTCCGTGCGCAAGTAGTATCTTCCGTGTGCAGACGCAACAAGATTAGACCACACCCGCGCGGATCAAGCCCCTCTTCCGCGCACAGCAGCCCCCGCACGTGTCCAGGCCAGCGCGCGTCTGCACGCGCCCTAACTAGCGTGCATCCACACATGTCCAAGCGGGACCGTCCAGCCCAGCTGCCCCTCTTGCTGCACCAGTCGCCTAATATTGAAGTGGAGGTGCTGAGCAATTTTCTGAAATTGCAATTTGTTTGATCAGAGTTGTTGTTGTGGTGCATTTTATATTTTGAATATAATATCAATGCCAGTAATGAAAGTTAATAAGTTAAATGGGAAAAATAGCTTCAGTTTGTGGCAAATTAAAATGAAAACTCTGCTTAAACAATAGGGCATTTGGGCCCCTTTAAACAAATGGTTAACTATGGATGGAAAATCTATAGAGTATAAGAAATAGGAAGAAAAGGCTCATTCTACCACACTGTTATGTCTATCGGATGAAGTTATTATTGAAGTGACTAATGAATCCACAGCTTTGGGCTTGTGGAATAAGTTGGAGACTTTGTACATGACAAAGTCCTTGACTAACAAGTTGTTACTTAAACAGATATTGTTTTCATTGAAAATGAAGGAGGGAACACCCCTAAAGCAACACCTAAATCAGCTGAACACAATTCTCATGGAGTTGAGAAATATAGGCGTGACAGTTGAAGATGGGGATGCTGCCCTTATTTTACTTGTTTCACTCCCTTTGTCCTTTGAGAATTTTGTACAGTCTTTTGTGGTTGGCAGGGATAAAATCACATTGGAGGAAGTGAGGTCTAACCTTCACTCTAGGGAGCTGAGGCATATAGTCACGCATGGGAGCAATGACACAAGTGCTTCAGGCCTATCTACGCATCATGGTGAGTCTAGAGGATGACAACAGAGAAACAATAGCAATAATAAATTCAAGGGAAGAAGCAAATCCTCAAGAGATACTTGCAACTATTGCAAGGAAAAGAGACATTGGAAAGCAAACTGTCCCAAGCTAAAATCAAAAGGAACTGTTGCCGTAGCTAAAAAGGAATATTCAGCATCAGAAGGTGATTTTTCACTTACAATTTCTTGCAATGCATATTCAGATCATAGTTGGATTTTAGATTCTGGTGCATTTCACCATATGACTCCAAACAAGGAGTTCTTCCACACATATGAGCAGGTAATGGAGGACAGGTAACACTAGCCAATGATGATGTTTGCACTAGAGCAGGTGTTGGCACAATCCATTTGGCACTCAAGGATGGCACAGTGAGAACTCTTGAAGATGTATGGCATGTTCCCAAGTTGAGAAAGAACTTGATTTCCTTGATGACACTTGATTCCAAGGGCTTCAGGTACTCAGGAGGTGGAGGCAAGTTGCTTGTCTCAAAGGGCTCCTTGGTGGTGATGAAAGGAGTCAAGAATGGGCCTTTGTATACTCTTCAGGGCTCTCCAATTGTAGGAGATGCTACCACAGCTATGAGTGATTAGCAAACCACTTCTACAGTTTGGCACTCAAGGATGGGTCATTTGGGGCAGAGAGGGATGCAGAAACTCAGCAGTTTGGGTAGATTGGATGGACACAAATTCATTGACACAGATTTGTGTAGGCATTGCATCTATGGAAAGTAGAAGAGAGTCTCTTTCAGCAAAAGAGAGCACACCACTAGAGGGATATTGGACTATGTCCATGCTGATTGTTGGGGACCTTCCCAACAACCCTCTCTTGCAGGATCTAGGTACTTTCTCTCAATTATTGATGATTACTCACGTATGAATTGGGTTTTCATTTTGAAGAACAAAGGAGATGCCTTCAAGAGCTTTAAGGCATGGAGGACGTTAGTTGAAAATCAAGTTGGGAAGAAAGTAAAGTACCTCAAAACTGATAACGGGTTAGAATTCTGCTCTCACGAATTTGACACATACTGTCAGAATGCAGGTATTACTAGACACCACACAGTTAGAGGCACTCCACAACAGAATGGAGTAGCTGAGCACCTCAATCGTACACTATTAGAGAAAGCTAGGTACATGCTTTCTCATGCCAGTTTGGACAAGAAGTTTTGGGTTGAAGCTGTCAACACAGCTTCCTATCTTGTCAACAGGTCACCCTCAAATGGTATAGAAGACAAAATACCATATGATGTATGGATGAACATGATAGTAAATTACTCTAAGTTGAAGATATTTGGATGTTCTGCATATTACCATGTCAACAATGGTAAGTTAGAACTACGTGCCAAGAAGGGCATCTTTGTGGGATATGGCATGGGAGTAAAGGGCTACAGAATCTATGATATAGAGTCAGGCAAGGTGATACACAGTCGTGATGTCACATTTGATGAGGCTTCATTGATGCAAAATGGAGAGAAGCTAGCCGTTATAGATCAACCTAATACTCCTGAGCAGGTGGAGTTCTCTTTGCCGCAGTCTACTAGTTCTGAGCAGGTGACTTCTGATTTGAACTCGCTAGATGAAGTTGATGGCAGCAGTGGGGAGCATGATGTGGAAGAAATTCCACCCAGGTGCATCACTAGGGACCATCCTAGAAGAGCCGCCCAGCCTCCGATCAAGTACAGGTATAGCAACTTGATTGCTTTTGCATTGCAAGTAGCGAGTGAAGTGGAAGAATAAGTTGACTCACCCACTTATGATGCTACCATTAGAGGCTCAGATGCTGCACATTGGACAACTACCATGCAGGAGGAGCTTCAATCCCTTCACAAGAACCATACAAGGGATTTGGTGAAGCGTCCTAGAGCCAAGAACGTCGTTAGTTGCAAGTGGGTGTTCAAAAGAAAGATAGGAACACAAGGCAGTCAATGCGTGCAGTTCAAGGTGAGATTGGTAGCCAAGGGCTACTCACAGCAGGAAGGTATGCTTCATTTTATAAGTGGTTTTATTATCTCCTTGTAATATGTCAAACAAGGGGAGCAAAGTGTAATCCACCCTTTTTCATGAATGTCAAAAAGGGAGAGAAAATTGTATGTATGTTGTAATAGGTGTATATGCTTGTATTAGGTGCTTAGAAGGTGCGACTACAAACTCTTGTTGTAGTTGGTTAGATGTACAACCATAAATACTTGGTTTGTAATGGTTTAGTAGTGATTAGATTAAGTCCAAGCTTCATAAGTTTGGGGGTGGATGTAGCTAGTTGGTAAACCACCTAAAAATTTTTGTGTTTTATTTCTGTTGCATTTTTCCTTTGAAATTCGTATTTAGTTTTATTGAGAGTTATTTAGTTTTGTTTCCTGATCAATTCGATTATTCACACTTTGTTTATTTCGTATTTCAATTAAATTTGTTTGAAAATTCTTTTTAAATTGAAAAATTACTATTCACCCCCTCTAACGGCTATGATCAATCCTAACAACTTGGAGTCATCACTTAAGTAAAAAAAAGGTATATTTGTTTGCACTGCTCCAAAAAATGCTCAAACTTGTTTTATAAGTTAAAAGTAATGTGTTTGTTTGCACCTGTTACTAGTTTTTAGAGTGAATTGAAACATTTTTTGTAGTGGATTGAAACTTTTTTAGAGCCGTGCAAACAAACACTCCTTTCTTTTACTAATGTGACAAGTTTAGGGTTCTAGCACACTTGCTCCAATGTCATTATTTTCCCACCCGATGGACAAACGACTCGTCCACTGCTCCTCAAAACAGTAGTCACTCCAAAAATGCAAAGGACATGACTTCCCTTCGTAGAACCCTCCTCGCACACAACGCCACTCACCATTTTTAACATTATAAAATCATAAAATTGGAAATTTACAAATACTTTTATTTATTTTTAAAAACATTTTTAATAAAATAGATTCTTAAAATATTGTTAATAACATTTATCAAAAAAACTACCCCTTAAGGGTAACTTTGGAACTTTTAAAATGTTCTTGAAAAATACTATTCTAACAAACAAATAGAATTCTAAACTATCACTCCTTTCAAGCGTTGCTCTTTTAAGGCGCTATTACAATACCGCTCTAAGAATTAGGAGCCATATTCTAAAATTGAAACAAACACACCCTTAAATAACCTACCCAAGTGAATAGCTTAGATTAACCCAACCAAATCAAAGGTCCAGATACAACATAATAATGTAATGGTAAAATACTTTTTTACACTCCCCTCAAGTTTGGGATTTGTAAATATCATGAACACCTAACTTGCACTAAAGAGGCTAAAGAGCTTCAAAATTGGTGATGTTGAGTGGTTTGGTTATGATGTTAACTATTTGATTACCGACTTTAACATATTTTGTCTAAATCACACCTTCTTGAATTTTTTCTCTAATGTAGTGACAATATAATTAATCTCTATGTGCTTGCATGGTACATTCTAGAAATATGGGGTTGACAGTTATGTGAAGTACAGTTTGATTGTCACGATAAAGTTATGATAGTTTTCAAACCTACAAACCAAAATCATGAAATAATATAGTGTACTGTTTTTTTTGTTTTTCAAGATATTAGAGAATCTCCTAAATAAATGATATAACTCATTGTAGAGCATCAAGTGATAAGACAGTTACCCTAATCTGCATCACAAAAAGTTAAAGGAGCCAAATTTTGATTTGAAGGAGATGAAGAATCTAAAACTCGATCATAATAAGTTATAAGATTTAAATTATGAATGAAAGAAAAAAAAAACAGTCTTAGTGATTTCTTCAAATATCTTAAAACATTAAAAACTACATGTAAATGTTCTAGATATGGTTGTTGTATAAATAGGCTAAGATAGTTAATAGCAAAAGTAATATCTAATCTTGTGGCATTCAAATAAATGAGTTTATCAACAAAGCTTTGTAATAGCTAGGATTGTTTAGAAAGTTCTTTTCATCATAGGTAAGATCATAAAGTTTGGTAATAGTGGTGTTAACAAGCTTACATCCTAAAAGGTCAACATAATCAATAAACTCTAGTGCATATTTTCTTTAAGAAATATAGATACTTTGCTAGAGTGGACTATCTCTAATCCAAGGAAATATTTAGCTTTACTTGGTCAAAAAAAAATCTTTAATAGAGATTGGGAATTAACAATATTCTTAAGATCATTAATTCTAGTAGAATCATTTGTCAAGGATAAGAATGCCATCAACATAAACTGAGATAACAACATATATACCATCTTGATGAAAAGTAAATAAAGAATAGTTAGACTTAGATTGTTTATAACCTACATTAATTAATGAGACAACTTGAAAATTTGAAAAACCAATTTCTAGAAGCTTGCTTTAGGCCATTAATGGATTTTTTAAGTTTATAAACTTGACCTATACACCTCCTTGCTAAGATACACTTTGGGAATACCCATATAAACCTCTTCATTGAGGTCACCATGGATAAAAGCATTGCTTGCATCCATTTGTTGAATGCCCCAATGCCTCTTGGCAGCAAGGGCAAGGGCAAGCCTCACGATAGTCAACTTAGTGATCATAACAAAGGTTTCATTGTAGTCTATCTCTTCTTGTTAATTATAATCCTTTGTGACAAATTGAGCCTTGAAGCACTCAATGCTACCTTTTTTTTATCTTAATTTTATAAACTCATTTACATTCAATAGGTTTCTTATAAGCAGGTTTATCTACAATTTCCCAAGTATCATTAAGTTCAAAGGTAGTAATTTCAATATGCATAACATCTTTCCATCTAACATCTCAACTAACCAGGTCATAGCAAGTAAGTTCAACCTCTTTATCAAGAGATTGAATGAAGTTCCTATGGTTATTAAGTTCACATCAATGGAATATATCTTTGAGAGTTGGAATATCCTCTCCGTAAAAAAATTAATTTTTTACATAGGAATATCCGTCAAAAGATGTAGGAATATCCGTCTAACAAATTAAGGAATTAAGATAATAATGAAATATTTGTCAAGCTACGGTGGAACATCCGTTTAAATAAATTTTAACACTGATAAAAAGAATATACTAACGAAATATCCATCTTTTACCAAGATATATACTTTTTATTTATTTCAGAAACAACCAAAGCAAAACGACGTGGGTGGATGCAACGAGTGACGTGCGCATGAGAGGTTCAAACGAAGGGGGGCTCCCCTGTGCGGGTTTCGAAAACCCTTCGATTTTTTGGTTCGTTAATCGCCCAAAAATCTAGGGAGAGAGGGAGAGAACCAATGTTGATCCTCTCGATTTTTCAAGAGAAAAGGGGAAGAAGGTTTGTATAGAGCTTTTCCAGCTGTCAGACGTTGAAAAAGATGGGTGGACTGGTTGGATGGCAAGGAGAGAGATGGGCTCGTTAGAAGGGTTTTCCGCAACAGCCAACGAGATTCCTCTGTATACATTTGGAGGACGAGATTTGGTCGATCACGCGCGGAAATGACAATGTTTTGGTCGTCCACAACTTTCACAGGTGCTCGCAAGTGACAACCGTCCAGACAATCAGACGTTGCAGGTTGCCAGGGCAGGAAGGACAACCGCACAAGGGCAAGTGGGTGCGTGGGTGTAGACGTGCGAGGGCGAGTTGGTGTGAGTGTGCGTGTAGGCAAGCAAGGTGAAGGTGTGCAAGCGGTGGGGCGATGGGTGCAATTAGATGGACCTGGTGTGCAAGGAGTGCAGGTCCAGTGTTGGTGCGATTGGGCTGTAGTGCTGACTGGACCTGGGTGTGCATAGGCGAGCTTGGGCCATGGTACAATCTAGGCTCAGACCAAGGTGCAAACTGGGCTAACCAATCGAATAGATCTAACTTGTCAGTTGAACTTAGGCTTCGTTTGGCAAAAAAGATTTTTGGAGTGAAGACTCAGACTTCGTTTGGCTAAAGAGATTTTTGGAGTGAATTTTCTATTACAATCATTACAAAAGATCCACCACTTATGTACATACTTTTCGATATTTCATTTTTTTTTTGCAAACATTCATATTTTTAGCAAAAGACTTGCCTGTTATAAAATAAATTTATAATTTTTTTATCATAATAATATTTTTATAATATGCATGTATTTAATTTTGCCATATGATTAAAAAAAAATTATGATTTTTAATTATAGATATTAGCAGAACATTTAGCTCAAACATCCTAAGCCTGGCAAAATGTTGAGCTAAACCTTATGGTAGGCCTGGAACGTTTAGCTCAAATGTTCCATGCCTAGTGGAACATTCAACTAAACCTTTTGGCATGCCTGAAACATTTAGCTCAAACATTATGAGCCTGCGAAATGTTTAGCTAAACGTTACGATAGACTCGAAACATTTAACTCAAATGTTCCAGACTTTGTGGTGAGTTCATTGGTAGCTTGAGCGTATATAGTAACTGGAAATAAGGTTTACAACTAGAAAGCTACATTCGTACATAACATTATTCGATACATAACATTTACAATTGGAAATTAAAGTATTGATACAAAACGTTCACAACTAGAAATTAAATTATTGATACATAACATTTACAACTGGTAAACCACATTCATACATAACATTTACAATTGTAACATAATATTTACAAGACTGGAAATCTACATTCATACATAACATTTAACGATACATAATGTTTACAATTGTAAAACCACATTCATACATAACGGTAAAACAAAAGGGCAAAATAGTACATCAAATCATGAAGGTTGATCCCCTATCTATCATTGCCTTACAATCCTCTAACCACTCCTTCGTTTGGTCCCCCTAATACCTAAAAAGATATCCTTATTATTTGGTTGCTGGAGAAAAACTAGTGCCCACTTCCATAGCACCGAACCCTGCATCATTCTAATTGTATGTAAGGTCTCCTGACATTGTTCAATTGAAATTTCATTGTCTTTCTCCTCAAACTTAGTCATAATGTTCGCAATTACATCAATTTTCTCTTTTACAACCTCTTTCCCTTTTTTTTTCTTTTGTATGATGGTGCTAATATATCTCCAGCACATATATTGGCTTTAGGACTTCTACTTCTCATTTGAAGAGTACTTCTCATGTGTAGAGCCCCACTCCAAGCATCACTTGAACCTGTACTCGATGAAGGAATCTAATAGCTTTCTTCAGTTGTTATTGACCCTTCAAATAGTTGAGTAAGTTCACAATCTCGAACACAACTTCAAGTTTGACACAACTTCATTTCCTATATATCCAACATTATGCATGGGCTGTATCAGTGGATATGCACTTTTATACCACTTCATAATCTCAGACAAGACTACTTGAAGTAGTTCAATTTTCTCATCCAATTGGAGATCTAACCAATTGGTCTTTTCCATAAGGGACTCCAATGACCTAAGACGTACACATACATGGAAGTGTTGAAAAAACATGCAACCTCTAGTGATATGGAACAAAAACTCTATACTAATTGTGAGCCTATGTCAAAAACGTGCAACCATTATTAGTAAATAGTAAATACTTGATATGGAACAAATAAACGAGAGCAACATTTTTATATGGAACAAATATCATCATTAGTAAACATTTAGTATTGTCAAAATATCTAGCCATTCATTCAGTAAATGTGAGCAATAATTCATTCATATATAATTTTAAATTTTCAAGCTCATTTATTCACAAGAAACAACATATAAAACATGCAACGAAAGAGGTATCAACAAAACATGCAAAACATGCAACGAAAGAGGTATCAACGAAACATGCAAAACATGTCAATAAAAGGTCAAATACTTACTCCATTTTTCAAATCAAAGGGGTTTTAATGAAAGGAACACATGGGTACTATTAAAAAAAGAGAGAAATGAAATGGTTAGGGCTTTAATGGTCACTTCACTTGAAGAAATTAGAGGACGAGGGATGTGGATGTACAATAAATGTGCAAGTGGAAAATACTCACCAGGCACGGAGGGATGAAGAAGGTGCTGATGTGTGCGGAAGGGGGTGATGCTTGTCGACAGTGCAAAAAGGGGCGGAAGTTGTTGATGGTGTGAAAGGGGGTGGTGCCTATCGACGATGCAAAAGGGGGCGGAAGCTGTCAATGGTGTGGAAGGTGGCAAAAACTGTTGATGGTGTAGAAGGGAGCAGAAGTTGCTAACAATGTTAATGAGCAAGCAAAAGCAGCCTTGGGTGCCTGTCGACGGTGTTGAGGGGAAGAGGAGAAATGTTAAGCCTGGTAGAAGTGTGAGTGTGGAAGTAGGTAGGTTGGTAAGAAATTAAATAATTTTCTGATTTTGTTTTAAATGTTATTAAAAATTATATTTAAATTAATATTTTACTGGATCTAATTTTATGTTTGATAAATTAGTGAAATTAATATTTAAATTACTATAAGGATTTAATGCTACATAGTGAAAAGATCCAAAATCGTTTTTACCAAACATAGTCTCAATTTGACTTGTATTCAACTTGATCTAAAAATTTAAATTAATTGATCCTATAATTAATTACATAATTAAAGATTTAATTCAAATAGTTAATAAAAGTGATTTTAGTGATTCAAGGATTTAGCTACCTATGCCATGTGTGTAGTCATGTGATCACCACATAGCCAATCAGGATGACTAGGCAGTGGCTTTACACATGTTAGCAAAGCAAACTCACCAAACCTGTCCAAATTGTTAACGGGCCATTGGGCCCAATCCAAATAGGGAAAATGGTAAATAGGCTTTACGCTCAAATTGGCCTTGATGGCCTGTGAAGGGTGTTTTTTACCTATGGAAGGGAAACAAACATCAAGAGCCCATCTACGAAGGTTGACGTTTAATGGGCGATTGTGCCTAATCCTAGAGGGAAAAGGGGCAAATGAGCTTTTAAGGCTTGTGAGGGTGCCTTTCCCATTTTGAATGGAGAAATGGACCTTACTGGTCCACAAGAGAGGGTGCATCCCTTTTGTGCAAAGAAACAGGAAAGGCCTATTCCGCAGATTTTGCCATGGTGGTGGGCTTTAAGGGCTCAAGTTGGTGGGGTATGATGACAATTAGGCATTAACGACCCAAATAGTTGTCATGGGGCCTTGAATGTGTAGGTTGGGTGAGCCTAAAAATTTGGGTATTTATGAATACAAATAATTTGAAATACAAGTAGTTTGTAATACAAATAGTTTGAATTACAACGAGTAATTTGATATTAATTACAAAAGATACATAATATTTTGTGAAAGTTCACATTTCTTATTTCTAAATCTTACTATTTCTTCTTTATAAATTGTTGTCTTCACATGTGTCCCATCAATAGCAATAATACAATTATACTAATATTATGTTATAATAAATTTAATATAATTACTCATATTGTTGTCAACTTAAAAAGAATGAAATACCTTGAAATATGGGAAGACATTCAAATCATTACGGATTCTAGATAAAATTGATGTTGGAGACTTTAACCTCTATTTGTGCCATCGAAATTTAACGGAATTGAAATGAAATGAAATCATTTCCCATAAATCAATGTTTGTGCAAAATGATTTACGGTGCACTATTTATCACATTTAAACGGGTGCAAATGAAAACTAGCTGGCCCCATTTGAATCTATTGGAAATTGTAGACCCGCAGTCACGCTGCTCTCCCTATGACAACAAAGCTTGAAGCCCCTGCGACCAGTGATCAACTATAGGTCCCTCTCCCCTTCCTCTCCTCGATCAGCAACCGTCTCCTCTCCCCGATCAGTGATCGATGATCGTCTCCTCTCCTCTTCCTCTCCTCACATGATTGTCTCCTCTCCTCACATGACTGTCTCCTCTCCTCTCCTCTTCCTCTCCTCACATGACCGTCTCCTTGTTTTTGAGCTAGTTTTTCATTGATTCGACTAGTTTTTAGATGATTTTTTATTTAAGCTAGGTTTTCATTGATCTTCCTCTTCCACCATTTTTTCATTGATTCAATGTGAAAAAGTTAATGGCTGACTGATTTTGGGCCGGTGTAAAATGTCAAGTTGTGCATTTTCACATATGTTAATACATACATATTATAATTATATTGATAAATTATGTATTGTTAAATGTTTCTCTTTATTTCTCCATTTGTAAATGTGTTTTGTTTTATATGTTGATTGTCATATCTTTAAGATAAAAAGAACAAAAATAGAAGCAAATAATTCTTAGAAGTTTCAAAATTTTTGAATTGTAACTTAATTTTATTTAAAATTCACATATATCTCATTTACCAATGAGTGATCTCATGGGTAAAGACGTTTACCTACGGGCTAATTTCGTGGGTTTATGCATTTTTATTAAATTAGACTTAAATATATGCAAATCAAAATATAGAACGTTTCAAAATTTAAAAAAGCTAAGTATTTGAAATTAAAACTTAATTATTAGGGTCTTCTAGTAGAAAATTTGGATCATTTATTAAGAGCCTCTTTTAAATCCAAATAGTCTAAGTGAAGACGTAATTAAGTTTAATAAAATTTATCTAGGAATGACGAATATAAGAATTAATTAAAGAACATCCTAACAATTATTTGAGATAGAGCAACTGTAACATTACTTTAGTGTTGATTGTTTCAATAATTGTAACACACTAATTTAACAAAGTATCAATTTAATGATTTCTATGGACAAACTTATACTTGCATACTAATTATATTTAAACCTGTGTACTTACCCTCTACATCAAAGATATGTGAAAATTTTCAGTTTGGAGGATGTTTAGCAGTTGTTTGAAATTCAAGGCATTGCCAAGTTTTTAGAAACCAACTATAATAGGTTTTACAGGGATTTGTTAGCTGAATTTTATGTAAATTCAGTTTCTAGAAGTGATTCTATTACTGTTTGGCTTAGGGGCCACCAATTTGATTTGATAGTAGAATTGATTGGAAAGCCTTAGGAATACCCTATCAAGGAATTGATTTATACAGTTCCTCGAACCTACTAGAATGGAATACATCGAATATGAATTCAGTACTGTGTGTGGACACAAACTATGAAATGAAATTGACAAGGACAAGTCAATTGCAGGCCACACCCAGACTTTTAGAACTAATTCTATTCAATAGTTTCTTTTCGAAGAAAGGGCATCTAGATGAGCTAAATTTTACTGTTTACAAAGCTTTGTATGCCATTAAGATTGGTAGAAAGGTAAATTGGGCAAAAAATATTCTCTATCATTTGAGAAATGTGAAAACAAAATTGTTTTACAATACATTGCTACCAATTATCTTATTGATGAATGAGGTGGATCTGAGTCCATTTGATCAGCAACATTCACCAACATTAAGCCCATTACCTACAAACAGTTGAAAAAGAAGGATAAGTTTACTAAAAGGATGGAGTATATCGTTAGGAAGAAGGGGTCATGGAAGATCCTAAAACTACTGACACTACTACTCCATCTTTTTCTACTCTAGTTGGTGATGATGCTCCTGCTCATACTAATAATTTTGAAGTTGTTTCTATTTTATAGGCTGAACATGCTGAGCTAAATGATTTAATTGATCAAAGATTTCAACAACTATAGCTTGACAACCTTAGAGAGTCTATCTCAAATACAACTAGAGCAGAAAGATTTGAAGAACCTTTTGTTTGAATTGCACAACTATGTTAAAGATAACCTTAATTAGAAACTTTTAGTTCTTTGTGTGTGATTTTTTTGACAATGACAACAAGGGAGAGAATGGCTGACTTTGTTCTCTCCATTTGCTTAAATGAATGTTCTATTTAATTTTTGTTTTTGTTGAATGTTGTTTGAATGAATGTTTTGTGCATCAAATTATACTTGTTTGCTTTAGGTTTTGTCATCATCAAAAAGAGGGAGATTGTTAAGGAAGGTATGTTTTGATGATGCTAAGTAATTCTTTTGTAGGAAAATAAATTGGTATACCGAATTTGAAAATCATTGTACTAAAATTTACTATTAATGCTAAAACGTTATATCGTTAGGAATAATCAATATAATGAATCACTATTTTGTTACAAGTATAATTTTTTACAGGTTTCATTGCAACAGATGTTCCAGCGTCATTTATTGGTTATTCCTTTAACACTTGAACTAGAAGCGCTAAAGAATAAAGACTCAATGGATATTCCATTTCATCTTGACAGATATTTTGTTGTATTGGTTTGCCTTAACTATATTTTCTAAATTTATTATGTTTTGATTGATTTGGTGATTATATAATGAATCATAAACGGTTAAAGTCTGAAAAATAGTTTGTCAGGATTGTTGGTAAAAATTATTGTGCCTTTTTCACTTTCCACCTTCAATCTTTGACTATGAACATCATATAAATTTTTAACTATTATGTTATACTGCAAATATAATGTACATGTGGAGAAACTAAAACTTTAAATGTATAACCTAAACTACTTGAGCAATTAAATCTATAAGGATGTTTCAATACCAAGTGCCTTAAGATCAACTGATTTGGAGTCACTGACTCAAAGCTTATTATCTGAGTAGTTTAGAAAGTTTATGGAATATCTCCTGAGAAACATGTACTATATGGTAAATGTCAAGAGGGACCAAAATTTCAACTTACGGACCTTAATTATCTAAGTGATTAAGTTCGTAGGAGTGTCTTTACATCTAATGCCCTAAGGTCAATTGACTTGGGAGTCATTGATCTAAAGCTCGTTATATTGATAATTAAGAAAGTTTGAAAATTCCTTCATTCTATAGTTTATTCATAGGTTTGAAAAATAAATGATATGCTTGGATTGAAAATTTGCATGATCACCAGACACTTGTTCTTTAAGCCTCATGATTGATTTAGTGAAAAATAAGATTGAACTTTTCATTCTTGAGTTGATTGAGAAAATTTTATTATTGAAGTGAAGTTTAAAGAATGAAAATGGAGCAAAATTTTGAAACAAATTGATGAAGCTTGAATCACTTGATAAATCCTACTGATATATTTAATTTTCATGGCATTTATACCAAGGGAGCATTCTTTCTAAAATATTTTATTGATGTATTTAATTTTTCTTGGCATTTATGTATGGGGAGCATTTACTTTAAAATATTTTGCTAAATTTTATGTTTTGCCACGGTTTTTAAGATTTTGAAAAATCTCATGAATGAACTGCATAATTACATTAGGGATCACTTTCTCTATGTGTTTTTCTAACCATGACAAAAGGGGAGAGAATGGTTGATACATTATTACTTTACTTTAACTATGGTTGATTTTTTCTTTTTGTGAATGTGTTATTTAAATCTTTTTTACTTGGGTGTATCAAATTATACTTGCTTACTTCAAGTTTTGTCATCATAAAAAATAAGGAAATTATTAAGGAAGGTAAATTTTGATTATGCTAAGTAAGTTTTTCTGCAAGTGTGAAAATCGTTATATCAAAATATACTAGAATGCTAAAATATTATATCATTAGGAATAATTGATATAATAAATTAATATTTTATTTCAAGTATAATTTTTTACCAACTTTATTGCAACGGATGTTCCAAAATCACTCACCAGATTTTCCGTTCTGTTGGTACTAAAGAATGAAGATTCAACAAATGTTCTAGAATCACTGACTAGATATTCTATTTTGTTGGCACTAAAGAATAAAGGTTCAATGGATTTTTTGGTTCATTGTAACAGATATTTTGTTATTCTAATTCGCCTCAATTTACATAGTAAATGGTCATCAGATGTTTCGTCTTCTATTGATGGAAACTTTGTTATATTAATTTGTTCTATTAGTTATTACTAAGGGTCATCAAATTTTCTGTATCATGTTGATGGAAATTCTGTTATGTTAGTTTGCCTTTTTAATGAGTGCCAAGATTTATCAGATTTTTTGTCCTAGGTAGACAGATAGTCTGTTAGGTTAATTAGCCCTAGTAATTCTTGCTAAGGTTCAACAGATGTTCTTTTTCATGTTGACAAATATTCCGTTAGATTCATTTGCTTTATTTATCTTGGTTAAGAATCATTGGATGTTCCATCTCGTCTTAATGGATATTCTGTTAATATTATTTGCTTTAAAAATACTTGTTTTGATTGAACAGATGTTTCGTTCTATATAGACAAATATTCTATCAGTTTATCTTTATTAATTGTTGTTGAAGCTATATGAACAGATGTTCTGTCATCACTTAGCAGACATTCCATTGGTCAATTTATTATAACGTGTGCTGCAAGAATAATGAACGAATGTTCCGCCATCAACAAACATTCCATTGACTATTTAATATAACTTGTTAATGAACGGATGTTTCACCATCACTTGATGGACATTTCATTGGACTGTTTAATATAACTTGTTAATGAACAAATGTTCTGCCATTACTTGTCGAACATTCCATTGGTCTGTTGATATAACTTGTTGCGGCAGGAATAATGAACGGATGTTTTGGTTTGTTAAGATGGATTTTCTGTTCATCTAAAAAATTATATAATCTTTGGTTTAATTATCTAGAGGAATTTTCACTGGATTTTATAGAAGTTTCCGTTTGTTAAAGGAATTTAGTCAAAAATCGTTGGAATTTCTGTTTATCAGTTAGTATTTTTTGCATGATACATGTAAGCGCTAAAATTGTGCTTATTTTTATACTATTATTTATGCCTTTTAGAAATTAAATGATAACAAATGCATGATTATAACCAAGATTTTATTATTTTAGCATTTGATTGATTATGCATAAAAATATAATTAAATAATCCAAAA